>VXAD01007225.1:1464557-1495825 GCA_013399195.1 Dicrurus megarhynchus
CGCCGAAGAGCCGCGGGCGCAGGCTGTAGCAGAGCCCCATGGCTCGGTGCCCCCGCCAGGGACGGGCTGTGGCGCGGCGGCGCTGGCCTCAGCGCTTCCCGCCGGCCGGGCAGGCGGCGGCGGGCGGGGAAGGGGCGCCGCGGAGCCCCTCACGGCCCCGCTGGGCCATCTTGCATCTTCCTCCCGGGCTGTGGCGGCGGCGCCTCGGCGCCGATCACCTGACACCGACCGAGCTGCCACCGCCGGGTCCACGTTACCGTAAATACCCCAACGCCAGCCCACCGCGCAGCGCCGCCGGGGGAAGGGCGGGGGCGCCGCGCCGACACACAGGCGCACACAGGAGCGCAGCCCCCCGCCTCCCGCGCCTCCCCGCCCGAGGGGGCCAGGGTCTCCCGGAACTCTCGCTCCACGCCCTGCCTGGGAGACCCTCGCCCCCTATGCCACCCGCCCTCCTTGCTTCCTCCCTCACTCCTTGTTTCCTCCATGCCTGGAAGGGCCGCCGTGCCGCTTGTGCGAGCCCCGGGAGCTGCACACACCCCTACCCCTCTGCAGGGCCATGCCCCTGACAGACAACGTCTCCCCCGGCATCCCAGGGGGAGAAGCTGAGGCGGAGGCCTCTCACTGAGACGGACCCCGCACGGTGACTGCGGCCCCGGAGAGGCCGAGGCAGCCCCCGCCGGCCTGGCATCCTCACAGCTACAACACGGTTCTCAGCCCCTGTGCACACACACGCGGCTCCTCGCCCACGCGCTGACTAAGGATGCCGTGGGTGGAAGGCTTTGGGTGCGACGGTAGGAGAAAATAATAGGCAATGTTGGGGTTTGCTCGTTGTCTCAGTCAGTGTTGGCAGCAGTAGTACTCCAGCAGCGTGCTGCTGTGGGCTGTGGAGGAAAGGCTGGTGCTAGAAAGCCACTTCCAAGGCGGTGGCAGCCCTCTTCAAGATGAGACCTGGAAAAATTCAAGTTACTTGGCATGTGTCTCAAATAGGCTCTCCTTCTGCCTCATGCACCTCCATGTTCTTCATACGCTCAGCAGTCCTTTTTCAGAGGCACGTGGCTAGTGGATGAAACTGGGTCTCTGAATCTTAAAGCATGAAGTGCAAATACTCGTGTGTTCACTATTATGACTGACATGTACCTTAGCAAAATTTAGAGACTCTAACTTCAGTAACCTTGACTGCGTTCATGAACCTCTTTATTCATGCAGCATCACTTTGGATTCTGTAATGACCTGTTGTATTAGGTCATTGGTTTTGTCTCCTATTTTTTTGCAGTGGCCAATATTATGTTAATAGATGCCATTATTTATATAATGCAGTATGAAGAAATGGAGGGATGCAAAATTCCCATACTTCATTACAAGTAATGAATTAGAGCAAATTGGGCAGTTTTTAGTTCCTGGATATGGGAAGCAGAATTGGTTTTGTGACAGATTTATTTGTGTCAAATGATTTAACAAACGTCCCATAAAATATGTATTTACCAAGCAGTGAGTTGTGTGTTAACATTCACTGGGAAAAAAACCCCAACACCCTACATAGGCATAAAATAAATAGATTCCTTTTAACTGAAAGTATCAACGGTCTGTGATTGCACCACACGAAGGAAATTTTGCCAGTGAAAATGTTAGGAAGATCCAGCACATTGTAGATATTGTTCTCTTATACCCTTCAAAATGCTCACCAACTATTTAGACAGATGCTTTAGCTCCGAGAAACCGCCCCATAGCTTTTGCTTCTGTTGTATGTTTTAATACATGACTCTACAGTGTGCTGGTTGCAATCTTCCTGCAAAACATGTAAGCAGTTACATCACAGCAGAGGATGTTTCGCCACTGCTACAGAGCTGCTCTGCCTTGGCTCAAAATCTTTATGGACCAAAAAGATACAATATTTCTTAGGTTGGGAGTGAAAATGTCAGCTTTTGGCTGAGAATGGACAGGAATTTGGATAAGAGGAATCTAAATGGACTGAATAGCTGGGATCCTGGGGTTAGTGGCTGTGTACTTTCCAGTGTAATTGGATCACAAAGGAGAATTTGCTACTCATCCAACAATACAAAACCATTAAAAAAGCCAACCAACAACCAAAACCCAAAGAAACAGTGAAAGTTAGGGATTTAATATTTGGGGTGCAAATGTCACTGGACATACTTAGTTTTGTGAAGGTGATCCTTAGAGTTCGATGCCTACAACAGCATTTGCAAAACCATGAACTGCTTTCTCAATGGTACAAGGAATGTCATAACCTGACGAAATCAGTTCAGATTAGGTAAAATTTCTCCTGCTAAGGTGCTCCTGGGCATGTACAGTGTATGCTCAGTGAGTAACAGGGAAGGTGAATGATACATTTACGGTTAGAGAAGAGACCTGGCAGAAAAAAATGGCACTGTAAAATCACATGATTTGTAAGTAATTTTGAAATAGCAGCCCATGTATTAACAACTATGTATAGGCAGGATCCTTAAAAACTGACCACTCTGCCAAACACTGAAATAGATGCTCTACCTTATAAAGTGTCACATAAAGTCTGTTCACTGAAAGATGCTTCAGTGACCTACAAGAGCAAACTGTGTCTTGAGAAAGAAGTGTTCCATAATTCTTTTCTTACAACTTCTAATAGAGAACAATAAGCAGCCTGTCTTCTCTCTTTCCCCAGAGGAATAGTGATCATCACTACTTCCGGATTACCACGGACTGAGATTTTCAAGAATTTAAAGCAAGAAAGTCAGCATGATGCAGTTTTCTGATCTGACTTGTTTTTGAAGAATCTTTCATGGAATAATGCTCAGCATTTTCTAAGGTTAGTCATCCAAACCAGGAATTAATGACAGGCTCAGTTTTTCAGTAGCACTAAGCCACGAGTCTTACTGTATTAACTGAAATTAGAATCATAGGATCATAGAACAGCCCAGGACTGCTCTCTGGGGAAGGGATCCTCAGAAGTTCATCTGGTCCCACCTTTCATGGGAAAGGCAACGTAGATGAGATCATCTAGTACCTTGTCTAGCTGCATCTTGAAAACCTCCAACGATGGGGATTCTGCCGTGCCCCTGGCAAGGTTGTTCTAGTGAATGGTTGCTCTCGCTGTAAAAAATTATTTCTTACATTGAAATGAAACATTTCCCGGTGCAACTTGCACTCGTGACCTCTTGTCTTCTCCACATAGCTTCTTGTGGCATTGCTCTTTGCTATTTGTGACCACCCTTTAAGTACAAGGAGACTGTGATGAGGTTCCTCTTGAGTGTTCGCTTTTCCAAGGAGAAGAGAAGGTCACTCCTGAGCCTTCTCCGGGGAGAAGAGATCTAACTCTTTCAATCTCCTCACAGGGCAGGTTCTCCAGCCCCTGGATCATCTTTGTGGCCCTTCTTTGGACCTTCTCCAGTCCATCCCCATATTTTTTGAATTGTGGGGACAGTTAATAAACAAATATGTTTAGATCTGAACTTGTAGTAAACCACTTTAAACTGTTTTTTGTTTTTTCCTTTCGAGGTATAGTTCTACCTAAGAAATAACTAATTAGAGGTGTTATCCAGTCATATGCAGGAGCTGGGTATGTCCATGAGATGCTTTTATTTACTCCAAGGAGTAATACAAGTCTAGTAAGTAAATCTATAAATATTATTCCTAAGAAGATATGTCTTTACTGTTTCTTAAAAAGAAGTGCATTTCTTGTACTCTCATATGAAAATAATTGGTCATCTTTTCCCAGTTCTCTAATATTTTTGATTTGACAATATTTATCTATACTATATAACTTCTTGGGATTTATACAATGTTCCAAGTTTTAACCAAGAAATGATTGTTTGTGATCAAACGAAAACAAATAGAGTAAATGCAGTTGCCTTGAAAATATAACTGTGCGGTAATTGAAGAGACTCCAGCTAAATGAATCTGTAAGAATTTTGATAAGGCAAGGATCTTAAAGGCAAGGAGAAGCTGTTGTGGGGCTGGACATTTGTTTATGTTCTTTTTGCTCCGATTAGTCACTGTATCAGTGAATGAGTTTATCCATATTCTGACTACAGTTTTGCCATATTGTTTTTCTATATCTTAGTCCAAATAGTGCTATGAATTCAGAAACTATAAATTCAGAACCTGCAGTGGAATATTATTTCTAAACAGTTTTGACATCTTTTTCTTGAGATTTTTCAGAGCCTCAGTGATGATTTGTGAAAAATGCCACAAGATTTTTGGGTTTATTAAAGAGGAAAGCTATGTGCTACAAGGGAAAAAAAAAGTAGAAAATCATGTGCCATGATAACCACTAGATATTTGCAAAACTCCTGTTGAGGTTAATTTTCCTCATGGATGAAAGGTCTAGGATTTACCCAGCTGCCATCAGATAATAAACATCTCTTATCTTCTTTGATAGGCACTTATCAAAAATCTACCTGCTTCTTGTGGAACAAATACTATTATTCTTGTTTTTAAAGTTTACAATGAACACTAGTGTGCCTGTGCTGCCCTACTGTATCATTGCTGGTTTACAGGAAGAGGAAAATACTCCTCTTTGATATATGCTTTGCTCTCTAAAGGCTGAAACCTATGCTGCTGATAGAAAACTTGCAGTAAGCACAGCTACAATAACAAATCCCTATGTGAAATGTCCAGAGATTAGGTGAGTCTCCTGATCTCCTACCAGCCTCAGTTTGTCCAAAGACGGAAGACCACTGAAAAGGCAGAAGGCGGTATATTTTCCCTTGGTCTTCTTCACAGGAGTTTGCAGGATTTATAACTCATCCATCCTACACACAGAGACACACAGAGACACAGATACAAACTCTCTCCCCGTCCCCCCCACTCTGTTTTCACAGAACTTGAACCTTCGCCACACATTTTACATGACACTTTTAGTGGTTGCTTGAAGATTTTTAAAGAGGGAAAAAACAAGCCTTATAGTGGGAATTCAGCTACAACTGTAATAGTTGTAGAGCAACAGTGATTCAAACCTAATTTTATCAAATCATCTCTCACTCATCACCATGGTATTTTTTGCACCTTGTCATATCTGAGCATGATAGCAGTAAAACCATCTACCACTTCTTTTTGGAGTGCTTCTTCCATGTAAATACTGTAAACAATTTAGCAGCTCTTAGAGCATCCTCCTTAAAGTACCCTGCTGAAAAAACTGATACTAGTTTATTAAAAGTCAGGCCATTAGTGACACCAGTAGAAAAGTTGCCTTGTACCTCCCATTGTTAGACATTATTTTTCCTTGCTTAAAACTACAAAAATGGGATTTCAGCTGAATTTCAGCACCTGCTGAAATCTGTCTTGACATGAATATTTTTGTTTGGCTTACCTTCTAAAATACCTCAGCCATTTTCACAAAGAGTTTAATGAGAAACATAATGTTGCAATGTAAAAACATCTTACTGGCTTTCAGAAGGACCAACAGATTATCATTCTTGTATCAGTCATGGTAGATCTTTTTGCTTTAGGAGAAGTGATTACCAGGATACAGAAGACATTTTAAGCAATGTCGGAGTAGACAAGCTTAAGGGAATTTACTGCAAGTACCAAAATAAGATAAAGTAGGTCAGCTTGCTTGAAAACTAGGTTCTGAGCAAATGAAGTAAGAAAACAGTTAGAAAGAGATTTAAAATGCAAATTGTCGGATAAGGTAATTTTTCTGTGGTACTGCATAAAGCAGGGAAGGAAAGAGTGGTAGGAAAACAAATAAAATTGGAGGTTTTGTATGCCTAGCAGTGTTACCGGATAACATAATGCACTGTTGTGGAGGCATAACTACTGCTGTCTCTGTTGCATTTCGTTTGTTGCTACTTCTAAAGGAATTTGAATAATAAACTTACAAGTCTCTTAATGATCTCTTTTAAATGTCTTTGTAAAGATTTCATTAAAAACTGCTGACCCATGGTGTCAAATCAGGGGTTTGTAATATTTTTTGTGCTCTGAACAGGGGCTTTTGCTCTGAGAAAATCTGACCGAACCTGACTAAATTGTGACACTTTTAAAATGTGACTCGCACCATCTGAAATACAGAGCAAAAAGCCATCACAGCTTGCTTTTACAGTGAAGAACAGTCCTACTTGCTACAGACCTGATCTAGGCAGTGGGAAAGGACATGGCTTTGGGAAGACTTCTATTAAAAGATTCTGCTCCTATTTTGCGTGTGAATAATGTATGTATCAATCGCATACCGGATTTCTTTTAAGTCAGGGAAGCATGCTTTATCTGTGCAACCTCAATTCATTTCCATATAAATATTCATCATGATGCAGTCTTCAACTTCACACAAACAACTTCTCCAGACTAAGCTGTTTGTTTTGGGGACTCTCTGCTCTTGATGTGAACAGCCAGCAGATCTGTAAAGAAAAGTCTTAGCAAGCAACAGGGACTTCTAGAACCTTCTGAATAACTGGAAAAACGGTTTTATTTTAGAAGATCCTTTTAGATTACTGCTTTAAAGCAAAAACTAAATTAAGGCAAGAGAACAGAAAACAGATGAGCTGAGGCATACACGTAGATCATCATACAAACTTTAACTTTCATTTTAATAGTAAGCAAATTATTCTTTCAATTTCAACTGAGAATCAATGTAAAAAATATACTGAATAATAGAAAAATGAGTAAGTGCTGTTTGGAAGGGAACTCTGGGTATCGTAGTTCAAATGTGAATTTTGGAAGCTAATACAAAGAGAGGACAACAATATAAGCAGGAATAGATTATAAAATTTGGCTCATAAAATAATTCTTTTCTGCAGTGCATTTTTTTGGTGAAAATTGACAGAATTGTTAAAATCAGAATACTCAATCAAAAAATTAAATTAGGCTTCATCAGGATTGACAGTTCCTTCCAAGACTAGCCACTTAACAGGACTGAAATAGCTTACACTCGGGAAAGCAATGAAAATGGGAAGTAATTAATCAATGCTTATTGTAGAAATCAAAGAGAAAAAGCAGGAAGGAATATTAAATGAAGAGCAGACTTTATAAGAATTTGTTGACATGATGTTTGTCTTAGGTTAAAAATATTGAAGTAGTTTAACAGAAGATGAGATAAATGTTCTTGGATTTTTATGGCTAGTGAAATTAACTATTTCTTTTTACTGAGAGATCCATTCAATGGTGGAAACCCCAGAGCAGTTTTTATAATTGTAATAGTAATATCTTTGTCCTGTGTTTTCTAGATTCCCAGTACTAATTTAATTTAATTAACATGAAAGAAAATTTCCCATTCCTTTCTTCCCTTGTCTTACCCTTATTCATTTTTTGATTCATTATCAAGGAAATAAATTGGGAACCTGAATTCTCAGCAGCCTTCCCACACTTCTCAGGACTGACACAGCAGAGACGTTTGAATACCTCAAGATTTCTCTTTGCTAGAGAGAGACTGTCCCTTTCAATCAGCTTTATGCCAAACCCAAAATCTAGAGTGACACAAGCTTTCCTCTCCTCGCAAAATGTAAACAGAGAGGATCATCTGCTTTCTTCATCATCTGTTTTTCTCTCCTTCTAGCCTTCATTCTCTTCTTTGAATAGAAATACCAGGTGGCTTTCAAGAACACAAAAGTGTTTAAAGTCAAAATACTTCTAAAAATAGTCATACACATGTTCCTCAGGACGACAGGCATTCCCATTCATTGCTTAGCTTCAGGTGACATCAGCGCTGAATTCCTACAATTTCTCATGAAGGAGACGTTTTCAGCTTTACAGAAGATCTCCCACAAATGAAATCCTACAAGTGACAGTTGTTGGTAGCTGCTTTACGGCGAGCTAGAATGAAGCCTTTCACCTTTCAAGTTCTTATTTTAAAGAGATTCTACCCAGGTGATACAAAGGAAAGGTTTGGTAGTTTTTTATTAAAGATTTTTATTAAATCTTCATGGTTATTATTAAATACTTCTGCAACACAAAGGTGCTGCTGTGTCCCTGAATGCCACAGTTCATCTTGAATAGCTGCCTGCTTATGGTGGAAGTTCATTAACGCAAACTTTTGTTGCTATTAGGTAATATTTACTTTTTATGTGGTAGTAGTAGAGATGCTGTGAAGATGTGAAAATATGCACAGGACATTATTCTTAAGACTATACAAAAGGACTTACATCTTTATATTTGGAAAAGAGAAAAAAAAAGACAAAAAATGCAATTACACATAAGCAGCTTCAGAGGGGCATTTAAATCCCAAAAGATGATAAATATTATCAATATATAATTAAAAAACCCTACATATTTCTAACCTTAATAAAGGCTTCTATACCTGAATTTCACTCTGCTTTACCTGACAGTGTCACTAATTGCTATCTGATTTCATTTAAACTATATTAAAAACAGTGCAGTGACAAAAAAAGCCTCCCAATTGTGTAACAATGGACTTCTGCTCTCTGTATATTGATTTTCCTCTAGTGGCCATTATAAGCAACTTCAGGTCCAACCTGAGATAGATTTAATTAACCATTATTTAGGTTGGGTCTTGCAGTAGTAACCTGCAAAAACTTATTCCTATATTCACGCATAAATGGCCTTAATGACAGGCTTAATGTTATCTAAATGCAAATGTAGAATTCAGTTGTTCTTCTCTAAAAGGGACATGTTTTTGTTCTTAGTGTGGAGTGCACAGCTTTCAGCACTGTGCTCATGTCCAGGATCATGCAGGTCATGAAGCTGTCAACACCCTGAAACCAGGGTGTGCAGGGTGAAAAGTGTGGTACTTGCATGGGCAGGACTCACCATTTTATTTCTTGAATTGTGGCTCTCACAGCCATATTGTGCTATCACAGGCATTTTCTCTTCTATAGTAGTGATGGGTGCCCAAGCCAGCATTGGGAAGTGTCTTAGACATTTTTAACTGTGAACACTACAAAAAAACCTAAGAGAGTTTCCTGAGATGTTACCAAAGGTATTGAATATATCGGTTTCAGGTAGAATACATTCCCTTTGTTTAACTCATTTATTTTCTTTATTATTAGTTGAGTTGAAAAAATTAGGTTACAATTATTACTTTTTGTTTCTTGATAGTAAGGTAAAATCTGGCTGTTAAAAACACAATTAGGGAGCAAAGGGTCCACCATCTGCTGATCTGCTGCCTGGATTATGTAGGCAGAGATGGGTCCTAGGGCTTTTTTGCCACTCCTGCCTCTAGGGTACGTTTCTGAAGCTGCCCAGCTGCTTGAATGCATAGCATGCATTGGCCATGCTTGTTTGATGTCTTCTCATGGCTGTACTTAGGCATGAGGGCGAGATCTGAAGTCCAAACAAGTTTGTATCTTTTCACAGAGCTCTCAGTGTCCATGCAGGAGTCAGAGGAGACCTTGGGACAGGGTCTCATATCTGTGATTGTGGCAGGTGCACACCCTGCCCAGATTTGTCTCCAGCCAATATGTGGTGGCTGCCAGCCTTGCATGCCAGTGTTTCTGCCCTTACAGCACCAGTCCATGGCTGTGGCACACACACCATGACCTCCACTTCCTTGCCATGTCCCCACCAAGTGGCAGGAATGAAGAAGGCAGGACCTCTTGGTGAACAGACAGGATCCCCATGAGAAGCCTCGGTCCAGAGAAATTTCTGGACCATTACTAGGTATGACCATGACCCTTGACACAACCAGGTTATGGAATTACAGAGTTATTAAGGTTCGAAGAGATTTCTAAGGTCCTCAAATCCAACCATTAACACAACACTGTCGTGTTCACCACTAAACCTTGTCCCCAGGTGCCACATCGACACGTTTTTTTAACACTTCCAGGATTGGTGACTCAACTACTTCCTTGGGCAGCCTGACCAATATACCTGACCATCCTTTCAGTGAAGAAATTTTTACTAATATCCAATCTAACCCTCCCCTGGTGCAACTTGAGTCCATACCCTCTTGTCCTATAACTTGTTACATGGGACAAGGAATCCGGCCTCCAGCTTGCTGCAACCTTTCAGGTAGCTGTGGAGAGCAATAAGGTCTTCCCTAAGCCTCCTTTTCTCCAGGTTAAACAATCCCAGTTCCTTCAGCTACTCCTCACAAGACTTGTGCACCAGACCCTTCACCAGCTTCACAGCCCTTCTCTGGACATGCAAACAGGGCCCTGCCAGAAATGCTCTGGGTGAGGTTTTCCTTGGAGCAGTGGGTCTGTGAGGAGAAGCTCTCCCCATGGGATGGGATGCTAGCCAAGGAAATTTCCTGAGATTGAGTGCTCTCACCCCCACTGTGCCCCTGCTTCCTGAGTGACCATTTTACTGCTGGATAGCCCTGAGTGATTCTTTAACTCTCTGGGTGAAGCAAAAAGAGCCTCTGGGTACCCTGGAGTGAGAGACCTCCCTTGTGTGTGAGTGACTGGGAGCCCGCTTTGGATCATCGTTTTTTTTGTCCATGTAGTGACAATATTCCCAACTGGTATACCAAACTGGTAACTTGTTATATGTCATTGTCACCCCTCTTGTTTGTTAGTTTTAGCTGTTGGTTTTGGTTGCAAATTAGTTTGTCTGAGTTTGTTTTCTGAGGGAAGTTGTTTTTCTGTGCCTCTGTGGCAGTGATAGACTTCTTTTTGCAGCTGAAGACATTGTGCACTTGCCAATCTCTGTAGTCAACAACTTTGATTAGAATTACGTTGGTCTCTTTGGAACTTGAAACTACAGGCATCAAGAGTTTTAGGAGTGTTGATGCTGGTAAAGCACTCTAATTCACTCTCCTGCTTCTGGGAAAAACAGATGGTCATAGACTCCAAAGGAGGTAGTCAGAGCTCTTTTGCCTTCTTTCTCTGTCATCTTGGGAGTCTGGTGATACCTGTAGGAAGAGAGCAGCTTATACTGTTTCTATAAGAGGTTCCAGATCTGTAAGGGAGACTCAGCAGCATTGGAAAACACTGTTTTTTCCTTCTCTTTTATGAAAGACAGAATTATTCTTTTTCCAGTTCTTATATAATATAGCTTCTCTGGGCATCATTGAATTATCCATCTCCTTTATCCTGCAAAGAGCTGGGCCTTTGAGGAAACACAGATGCATGCAAGTTATCAGTACAGAGAACCTAGTACTGCTCAGTTGGGTTTTGGATACTGAATGAAGGAGGATACTATCAGAGTCCTTGCCTCCAAACACAGGGCCAAAGGAAAAGGAAGGAAAACAGTACATGGAAAGCAAAGGTGTTCTGGAAGGTTGTGTGGGTACAGTGATTTGGGAGGCTGGAATAGATGTGAAGGCTTTGAAAGCCGTAAAACTAGTGTAGGTCTCAAGACTAAAGTTACATCCCTTGCCATAAACTTGCAGTGCTTTCATACATACGGATTGCTTCCACAGTGAGAATTAGGGGAGAGCTCAAAATCAGAACTTTAAAAAAATCCCATTTTTTTTTTCCCCTTTGTACTGGGCTATTATAAAGGTTGTTGGATATCATTTGAATCCTGATTGTCAAAGCCAGAATCTTCCATACACCGTTTCATGTGTGATATTTGTTGGGGAAAAAACCCAAACAAACCAACAAACAAACAAACAAACAAACTCTCTAAAACGACATCATCCTAACTGACAATGGCAACTTTTTATACTGTTAGTGGAGTATTCTTCTAAATAATGCCAGTTTTGAGAAAGGCCTTTGTAGAATGAAGGAGGTAGGATTATACATGTGCATTTTTCTACAGTGGGGTGGTGACTAAAGCTAGCACAGTGCCAGTCAGTGCTAGCTGTGAATGGCAAGGAAAGTAATTTCTTTAGAAGGGTGATATATTCCTACTTGAAATGCCTAGATAGACTGTACTCTTAATTGGAGATTATCCTTTGTCAGAGTCAATGAGTCCCTTTACTTCTAAACTACCAAGCTGTCCTTATCTCTTGTTTCTTTTGATGCATAAAAAATTACATCATGGAGTGAAAATGCCATCTGTGAGATAATTTTCAGAAACATCTACAGAATGGCCCTTCATGTTCACACTTTTCTCTCATTTTGATCACATATCTTATGCAGCATGCTGCACAACACAAATACACAGCCTTTTCCAGAAATATGCCCATGCACACCACATAAATATAATGTCATATTGCACTTTCCAATGGTGCTAGTTAGAATTTTGTCCGTTTAGATGGATTAATGGGCTGCTTAATTTCTTAGCAAGTATTGATGCCTTTTCCTAGACTTAAAAAATTAAGAGCCAGACACGTTTAAGGGAAATAGGATTTTTACCTTGGTGTTTAATAAGGATCCTTATGGTGCACCACTTTGCCAAGGTGGAATGCATTGAAATGCACCCACACAATAGATCGTGTATATCATTTTATAGACCTTGCAAATTAGCATATCTATCAAAGATTCCCCAATGAGAAGCTTAAATGAATAATGTGATATCCACCCATCCCAAGGAATTCCCCCCTGGATGGGCCAATCTTAGTTTACAGGATGTGTTCTAGAGAGGACCTTGGTTTCTCAGGATAGCATAGGACTTTCTGGCCCCAACTGTGAAGCCTCCAGGATGTTTGGTCTCCTGGCTTAACAGAATATTAGGACTATGCTAAGTTATCAGACTTAAGGAATTACAAGTATGCATGCTATGAACACTGAGGATATATAAAAGCTATATAAAAGGGGATATAAAAGGTATTTTAAAAAAGGCAAAAAATTGTCATGGCATCAGTGTCTCTTCTTGACAAGTGCATTTACAAGGTAAATCTTGGGATAACAGGAGATTCTGCACAGGATGTTTCTGAAACATCATTGAGGTACAAGTAAAGAGAAGGAGTTTCTTTGTGTCTATCACAATACCTCTAAAATAAGGGGGAAGATGTCAGTTCATCCAGAATCCACTGCCACTCCGAAATGACTGATTATTGTCAGTAATCCGATATATGTTAATCTTATTCGTATGTCCGTGTAAAGTAGCACTGTTGTACTGTGTCTTTTCATGCACGTTTATATGAAATGCAGGAAGTCCACAACAAAGGTGAATATTTCTCAAGTTCAAGACTAAAAGCACCATGCCACTTGAGGACCTAATTTTTTGTGCTGGATTTTTTTTTTCCTGTTTGGTAAATGTCACTCTTAAACAAGGCCAAGTCAAATTTAACAACTCTAGAGTAGGAGCTGAATCGATGGGTTAGGTTAAATGTAATAAGGAGGGAGCTGAACTTGAATAACTGATGAAGGGTTGATCGGGACCATGAAATCAAGAAGTGGCATTTGGTGCTGGCTTTCCCTTTATGAAGGCTAGCTAATGGTGTTGAAGGGACATGAGAAGCAGTGTCCAATTGTTGTTTTTTATAGTCTCGTTTGGGGTGCTGGCGAGCTCAGAGCTTCCCCCGTGGCCGCCCAGCTCCCTACGAGTTTTGAGAATACCTTTCTAGCCTGCTGTGCCTCGTTCCTGGTCTGCCCTCACTGGCAGCTCTTAGGTGAATGCAGCCACAGTCTCAGGGGGTCCCTCGGGGCACCCCCTCGACCTCCTGGAGTGGAGAAAAGAGGCGAGATGGGAGAGCCAAACACGTGGGGTCTGGTGGTTGTTTATTGTCTCTGTCCCATGTGCTCTCACTCATGCTGGCCATGGCGCCCGGTTTTCCCCACCCGCGGGGCGGAGCCACAGCAGCCAACAACCAATCAGAAAGGGAGTTCCCAGCCCGGGACCGCCCCGGGTCGGCCTGGTTTGGAGTCCTTCTGCCACCTCTTATCGACGGTGCCACCTCCACCTCTCCATCCTAGGACAACGCCGGCCCGGGGGCCGCTGGGGGCAGGCTGTGTCCTGGCTGAGGCTGGGCGAAGCCTGCCCAGCCAGGACAATACAACACAACATCCAATAGCCAGGGAGAACCAGCCAGTGGCAGCTGAATTTGAAGGAGAAGAGAAAGCTGACAGTGATAGGTGGATGTGCAAGAGTTGCTGGTCATTTCAAGCTCTCATTTTGTAAACCTTCTGAACTGTGCCATTTACTTTGTATTGAAAAGCTTCCTCAGGGAAAGGGATGTCTCTGCTAAGCCCTGGGGGTCAGTCTGTATTGGTGACATAAAAGAACACTGGATGATGCCTCTGGAGGCAGCAGAATGAGTACAACTAACTATTCCAAGTACAGAGAAAGCTTGTGAGAGAACCTTGTT
Source organism: Dicrurus megarhynchus (assembly GCA_013399195.1). NCBI lineage: Eukaryota > Metazoa > Chordata > Aves > Passeriformes > Dicruridae > Dicrurus > Dicrurus megarhynchus. The sequence goes on from VXAD01007225.1 coordinate 1,478,578, forward strand.
GGAGAAGACAAAAGCCATATCGCCTTAGACACAACATGTTATTTTTTGGATGCAGCCTCTGACAAATAAAACTCCACCATCCACCTCTACCAAGGTAGAGTGCACAAGACAGTTTTTTATTCTGTTCTTGTGGATTAAGTTGTTGTGGGGCACAAGGCTGCTGCAGGGAGCTATAGGATGTATGTCCATGTTCCTGTGTCAGCAAGGTGGCTTCTTGGCCTCTGATCACTGCTCAAGAACACCTCTTTTCTCTGGATGTTCATTGTGCAGCTGTGCCATGGGTGTGAGTGACCACAGCCTCTGAGGTGCCCAATTCTGCTGGAATGATTAGAATCCTCTGCTTTGGAGCACTGTCACAACAGCAATGGGGTTGCTTTTGGCCATTCTTGTGCTCAAATAAGACACAGGAAACATGCTCTATATTCTCTGGGCTGTCTTTGATCAGCTTCAGGGAAAATAATTATAGCTTGTAATTTGTGCAAAGCATCTGGGGACAACTTCAACAAAGAGTGGAAAACCTAATAAAAACAAATGCCATTTTCCATACAGCTTATTTGTGGTAAAAATATGTGTTTGGCACCTGTGGACACTGAGGATTTTGGGCCCAATTCTCAATTAATCCTGTTTGGCACACCACAAAATGAAAAGAGGGATAGTGCTCTCTTTTGCCTTTTTTTCTTGTTTGCAGCAATGTAGCTCAGCTATTTAGACATTGTCAGCACACAGTACCGTAACATTTACAATGACATTAAAGAACAAACAGTTTTAAAATATGTAAATTAAAAAACCTTAAAACATAAAAAGCCAATTAGTTTTATCAAGAAGTAATATTAATATTGGTCTCATGAAACTAATTAATAACATCAGTGTACATTAGAATGCATAACATGATGCAATAGAATTAATTATATATAAAATTAATAGTGAAATGTAATATATTGTTATTTATTAACTGATATAATGTATATTTAAATATTATAAACTCCAAATATTTAATCTATCTGGATGCCACATTTTAAAAATTGTTTTTGTTATAGTGTGCAAGAAACAACCATTAATCTGGGATTTAATTTCTTCAAATTCAAACAGGTGTGCAAGGGCAAGGCACACCAATATACGCTGCAAAAGGAAGCAGAGTAGGATAGCTGCAAGTTTTAAAACCTTGTACATGCTGAAAGCTGGTGTCAGAAAATTTGTTTATTTTTATTTTAGAGAGGAAATTAAAAAAAAAAAGACTCCCTGTTGTGCTTTGGCACTTTGCCTGTCTCAGCTTTGATGGAGCGGCAAGCACCCTGCAGTCTTCCTGGAGCAGCAGCAGGGTTCCAAAGTCGGGGGTACAATCCTACATGGAAAAAAGCTGCTGGAATTCTGCTGGGGCTTGTTTTAGTCTTGCTCTCTTGCCTCTTTGTTCCACCCAGAATGGGAGTTTTGTGTCAGAGAGGCCAAAAAAATATGTTTTGGGATGTGCTGTTTGGCTACCCCCCATGGCTGGCTGTGAGTGCTGTTCAGGACATTTCCCTATCCCAGCTTTCTTCCAGCTTTGGTGATGTCATCTTTATTGAATCGTCAGCTTACTGGTGCAGGTCTGTCCACCTCAGCTCTCGAGGTGCACCACTTAGTGTTGTCAGAGGGCAAAACTAAGGGATTATATTGCCATATCACAGCATCTTATCGTAGTAATCACTCTGTTACTGCAGTGAAAGAACAGGGTTAAGCGTGCACGTCATTACCCCCGTTGCTTCTTAATTGACTGAAAGAATCAATTTCCATTTTTCACATGCATTTATTTTTTACAATTCATTGATTACATCACGCTCAGCATTTTGGTCTGCTTCTGTTTTAAAACGATGTCTTTTACTTGGTGCTTTGTAGCTTCAGTGGTATGGTTATTTACGAGGAACTGATACTGTAGCTGATACTCTGACCCAACCCTGGTCTAAGAATAGAATGTACAGATTTACAAAACGCTGGGCTCTGTTAACTTAGTGCTCTATGGTGAGTTCAGGTAGGGTGCATTCATCTCCAGTACATTGGTGTTCTGTCGCTCTCTGATAAGGTATGCTAAAAACAGCAATCATGCTGAAGCAAGCTGTGTGAGTGAGAACCAACAGAACCTACTAAATACATGTGCAAAATTTAGAATCCACATTTAAAATTAGGTGATTAGCTAATTTGGTTTGGTTATGGAATAGCCATTTTAGCTTGAATTTCATGCTCACATAAATGTCAATTTTGTGATGGCAGTCTTCTGTGTGAACTAATTGCAAGATTTTCTTGGTAATGTTCAAGTGATTTAAAAGTAGCCTTTGAGATCCACCATCCACCTTTAGAGGCTTCAATAATGTTATGGGGGATCTAATCAGCAAAAGAGGAGAAACTAAGCAAGAACAATATTGGTAGAGTGGACTGGCACCTGTTATTACTAAAGAACAAATGGGGAGAAGTAATTATTTATATGTACTTGCCTAGTGGTATGGCTCAGGCAGCAGGATTAAACCATACTCCCAAATAAATGTTATTGTGTACTCATTCACTGGATCAACTTTATCCATCCAAATTGTCAATATGCTGTGAATATTACACATCTTTGAGGATGACCAAATACAGACAAGAAAAAGAAAATATCAGTACATTTGCAGTAAAAGCAATTTCAACCCTTCCTTTCCCTTTGTGGATTTAGGAAAAATATTTGCTATTGAACTGTAGGTGAGTTGCTAGATTTTTTTATTTACAAAAGTGACTGCAAGTCAACTTTATCTTTGTATGCCTAGGAGAATGCCCCAGATTTTAAATGTGTTATAAAGATTCAGATTTTTCCCAGGTATCGTAATATAAAATTCTCTATCTGGGTTTGGGTTGGTGCTAAACATTTTAATCCTAGTTTTCAGACTTATGCAGATGAAAATATGCCAGTAATTACACCAATTGAAAATGTCTGATGTAGAGAAGGTTTAAAACAATTGTGATCAGACCTGGAGAAGCCTAGTGTTGCTAGCTGAATTAAATCCACACAAGTAGGATGATCAAGTTTTATTAAAATAACGCAACAACATTGGGTTGATGAGTATATCAACTTCTTAGAAGAAAGCAAATGGATTTGCCTTTGCAGTCTAATTAATCTAGAGGAACATTCTGGTTTTTGCTTTTTATTTCTAGTGTTAAAAGCGATAGGGTCCTTTTCTTAGGAAGTTTGTGGACAGATTTCCTGGCATCTCTGGGAAGAAAGTGGAAAAAGGTGGTCAAGAAAGTGGACATTTAGTAGCTATTATTATTAAGAATAGCTCCAGCTGCATCTTTTTGGGATATTTTGAAATATTTATAGACTTTTTTTGGTGGAAAGATACTTGGTATCGGAGACTTTGAGCCCAGTCCAATTTCTTAATGTGTTAAACTAAAAGAGGCAGAAAATCAAGATTTCTCTTCTAAGTGGTAGCATAGCTTTAGCTATTATTGTCCAGTATTAAAATACTGTTTCTAAAATATGCAGCCCTTTCTTTTTCAGCTGTGAAATCCCAAGAAGTTTTATGAGTATTTTTCTTTTCACTTTCAGATAACATCTTTGTGGATTCCCACTGTTGTTTCTCCAGTATCTTTACACAGGTCATTTGATAGTGGAACTTAGAGATATATAGAAATGCATAGGTGGAGAAAACTTTTTCTGTGCAAGCAGTCTCTAAAGACAGAGAATATATGTGATCTGGAAACGAAATGAATGTTTATGAGAAGGAAGTTTTGTTTTAAAATTTCTAAACGGGAAATTCAAAGAATGCAAGAAAAAAAAAGAAAAAAGGACTAAAATTCACTGCACCTTCGTGTGTAGATAAGCCAAACCTCTTCCTAACTTCTGAATCAGAAAGTTACATGTTTTGGCTCCTTTAAAGCACAAGGGGGCAATGTTGGCCTTAGAAAGAGAATTTTTCTCTTGCCATCAGTCCAAATGCCATCCTTAAGTTCGAAATAAAAATGATTTCATACAGAGCAAAGAACTGCTTTTTCATAGAGCTGCCTCACAGGATGGGTGACTTTTCATCAATTACTTAACTGAAGTTGTGAGACTAGCAGGTGATATATAATGAATTTGTGATCCTCATTCCAGCCCGAGGAATGTCATAGCTTTTATGTCATATACAAAGACTATAGCTTTTATAAAATACACAATTATATCAGAAATATGAAGTCATCTAGGAAGAGATTTTTGAGATCTATAGGAGCTATTAGGTCACACTTTCTATGCATTCTAATTATAGTTTCCAATTCAATCCAAGATTCAACAAGATAGAAACCTTTCCTCCATGAATTGCTAGCACTCCTTCTAAGAAACAAGCAAACAATCAATCTTTATTTTTTCCTTTTCTTCCACACTGGTATGCAGGTATAGCAGACATTTGGACCAAGTCACTACAGCTATTTAACAAAAACCCTCTATGTTTGACTATATTAAAAAACTGCCATGCCAGTTCTCAAGAAATATATTGTTTCATCAAACTAAAATAATGCTACTAAGGTGATAGAAAATAGCTGAGAAAATAAAATCCGAATATAGATCTTATGTAAATAATAACAATAAAGGAATAACAATGAAAAAATTAGTGTGTTTTACACTTGTTTTGTACTACCGAAATTACAAAAAATAGGCAGGGCTAGCCAAAACTTTTTGAAATTAATAGACAAAACTATTTTTTCCTTTTCCATATTGCTTAACGGGTGTTAAGCTAAGGAGGCTATGCTGAAGAGGTGCACATCATTAAAACAAAGGCTTATTGGTGAGAAATAAATTTTATTATGTAATTATAATTTTTTAAATGGAAGTATGCCCTTGTACTCTCAGAATTTTTAGTCTGACAATATTCTGAATAATGTCTAAAAAATTCAGTGCTATGAAAACAAGGATTCCCATGAATGAGTAGTTAATGGAATTATTTTCTCCATTAAAAGGGTGATCTCCTCCATACATAATGAAAAATATTTCTTCAGTTATCTAATTTGTGGATAAATTTGACATATTCATACCTACTTTCAGAAAAGAGAGAGAGATGGACTGTTATTGCTCCATCATTGGGAATATTGAATACTGTTTTCAAATAAAATTATTTGTTTTTCTTAAAAACAAATTTGATTTGATTGAATAAGTCTCATTTCTTGAAATTTTTTGATCTCAAACCCTCAGTAGTCCCTCAGCCAGTTTTACAGCTGCCTGCTCTGTGCTTCTGACACACAGAGCAAAGAAAAGGAAGGGGAAGTAGTTGAGCCTTCTTCTAGCTCTTGGCCCTAGCTGAACATAAAGGCTGCTAGAATTTTATTCTCTAAAAAGAGGAGATGATACAAAAATTCAGGAAGGCAGTGCAGGAGTGTGAAGAAAGCAAACAGAATGAATTCCAAGAGAAACCCCCAGTGGTGTGTAGAGGGGGTGAAGGAGGTTGCTACTTCATCTGCAGAGGAAAGGAAGCTCGGGGAGGAGGGGGCACAGAGGTGTCAGCATTAGGAAGGGCTGATAGAGAAGCAAGAAAAAAGAAAGAAAGAAGAAGAATCATGGGAATTGGAAAACTGAGCTTATTTGACTGAATTTTTTATTGTTAAGCAGCAATATTGCCAGTGGGATCTGGATATTCTTTCAGTGGAGTATCCTGTTGGGATTGTCATGTGGTATAATATTATGAGGAAAGGGAATGAACCATTTGTGATTTTTGTCATTTACTGTGAGCAGAAAACATAAACATTAGCCTGATAGGTTTTGAAGCTTCTGTTTTGTGATATTACTGTAAGAAAACTCCTGAATATACCAAGATGAAGACAAATCACCATGAGGCGTGGTGCTGGGAGGGTGATTCATGTGGGTTTGGGGGGCGGATTTCTTCCCTTTGAGCCTGCACAGCCCTGCACTGAGCAGCATGCTGCCGTGGGAGGTGCTGTATGTGTCAGAAGATGTGTTAAAACCAAGGTCTCACAGCTTCATCAGAGTTCCATGGCTCTTTTCATGGCACTGGGTGTTAACTCTGTAAACTGGCCAAATGTGTATTTGAATAATTATACTCTGCCTTCTGCAGGACACGTTCCAGGCAGTTTGAATTGGAAAATATTTTTCTGTTTTGTTTCATTAAATGGGGGTTTCTAAAAGAGCCTTGTAAAAACTGGTTATAAAAAATCTGTTCTAACTCAGTTCCACCCACCTTTCATTGATAGGTAAATGACCAGTCTCAGCTTTCTTTTATAACATTATTGAAGTACTTTTGATGAAACTGTGTTTAATTCTAGTTTTCCTTGTTCTCCTCAAATGTGTTATATTGGAAATACCTAAACTATAGTTTAGGGGTCATATAGAATTGTTCAAAATCAAAATTAGAAAATGCAGTTGACATTAAAAATGCATTCAAAAATGTAATACTCAAGAAAACTGGGAATAAGTCAATATATGTTATAGAACTACTGTATCACAACACATAAGGAAATCCAGGAAAACTTTGAGCAGAGACTTCAGGACTTGATCTCTTTTAATTGCTTTCAACAGCAATATCAAGGTGTCTTGTACTTTTCATACAAAAAAAATAAACCTTACTCCTTTGGAGCTAAAACAATTCCATTTTAACATGACTGCTATTATGTCTCAGGATGTGCCTGAAATAAGTTACAGTAATTTCTGGAAACAAAATGCCTCCTACACCATAACCCTCTCAGGGTTTTCTAGATTTAGAACAATTTCCAAATTGTGTCCACATGTTCTTTGAATGGAGATAACATATAAAAAAGATGTGTGTAATACAGTATTCTTAAATCTGCAGTGTCTTTTAGTAGTGTTTTTGATACTGAGGACAAGGCTTATAACTAACTAATCTGCAGACTATCTGCACTGCTTATCTGTTGGGGTATCTCTTAGCAAGCTGGTTCACTTAGGGGTAAAGCCTCCAGCACGCCTGCACTTTGCTCAGGCCAGATTATTTCCAGTCTGGTTGGGCTGTGGCTTTCCATGCCCGGTGAGCTGCTTTCCTGCGTGCCTTTGTGCTGGTGTCTGACAGCACTAGAAAACAGACGCCAGGCAGACAAACAATCCAGCAGCGTTTCTTGAAAGGCTGTGGTGTTGTCTTCAGGAAAGGAAAATAAACACCCTGTGACCACATTGATCCAGGTTGGCTGCAAGGCAAATAAGAACTTGGAAGCAGGGTTTTGGGAAAGTTGTTTTTTAGGTCCCTCCCGGCAGCTACCAGATCAAGTACAGCATAGATGTAGACTGGGAAATTAAAATGCAGCTTTCACAAGAAATAGGATTTTTGCCCACACTTTGAAGATTTTTCTCACTGTACCATAGAAGCCTCTTGAGAAGTAATGCAATGAATCCTGTTTTATATTTCCCCTTGTCGTTCTCTTAAATGTTGAAAAATGTGCAGCATTTGCTTGTTGATGCAGTGGTGGTTTGACTTTCAGATAAATAAAGACTTACAGAGAACTCAGGAGGTATTGTCAAATCTAGCTTTTCACATATAACAGCTCCTGGGAATTTAGTCATAGTTGTTTTTGCAGTCTTCTCAAAAAATTGGCCAGACCACTTCTTCAGTCCCTTAAACTTGAACTTTTAGAAGATGAGGGAGCCTCAGAAAGTCTAAAAAATTACTCTATGTTGCCCTTTAAAATGTAATTTTAGCCGTTGTATGGTCTATACCTGCGCCTATCTGCTAGTGAACTCCTGAACTACCTTTGGCAATATGTACAAGACTTGGCTTCCTCAACTGAAAGTAACTAGTAAAATAGCAAAGCTGAAATTTTACTTAAAAAAAAAATTATTTTTGCATGGAACAAAATTACATCATGGCCTTAATGCTTAACAAAGAACAAAAGACGTTCAATTAAGAAGAATTTTATGAAATCATTTGAAATCTAAATAATTGGCATAATTTTTCAGAAACATGTGACTAATAGAAATATTTTCTAAACTTAGGCCATTCATTTGTGTATTTTAATAAAGGAATTTTCTTTAGCAGGAAGATTTCAAACTGATACTCATGTGTGCTATGCTTAACTGTCAGGGACTGTTCTTTCATTATGTGCCACTGTACAAATGGCAACTGATTTGGGGCTTCAGCTGATGGTCAGTACAGTCTCCCTAACCACAGGGAGTGCATAAAACTCATGACTTCTGGTAGCTGTTGTGCCGTAACAAAAAGAAATAGAGATAGGTGCTATAATAGAGAGAAAAACACACTAACAGGTATGGAAGATGATGTATTTAAGGAGGGGTGTGTGTATTTCGTTTAGCCAAGGAATGTTTTGGACTGCAGCAGCCCCAGTTTTGGAGGCTCCCTGAGGACTGGAGAAGGGTGGATTGGTCTACTCACCGCAATCTCTGAGCAGCAGCCCGAGGCACTGTTCCCCAGGAGCCACACGGGGCAGGACAGGTAGCACTGGCATTTCTGCTCTCATTTCCACCTGCAGAGGTGCTAGGGCTGTAACTGCTGCTTGCAACTTAATTCCTAAGCATAGATAGCTTGTGCTTATGAACTTGTCTTCAAAATCTTGTAAACCTTGTATTTTTCCATACTGCAACTTCACCTGTGTGACACACTTTGAGACGGTGAGTTTTTATGGAAAACAAAGGCCCTTCATTTGAGAAGCATTAATGAGGCCTTAACTCTTTTTTTACCCTCTGTCAATACATTATATTATCCTCAGGAGAAGGTGTATTATCACCTAAAGCTTTCCCCCCTTTCCCAGCACATTGGAAACATTTACCAAGCATAATTTTGTGGACATCAGTATCACAAGCATGGGTTAAATGGCTAAGAAATAAGCTTTCTATTATTTCTTTTTAGCTCATTGTGTTTTCACAGCACAGGTGGCCTGCAGATGTGGTAAATCTGATCCTCCAGTGACACGTAGTGCATGCTCAGGCAGCGGGAGCACAGTAAGTCCAGTGCTTCCAAGAGAGTGCGTGGTGTGCAGTTCTGTTGGAACTCTGAGGTTTTCCTGAACAAATTGCATTTACGGGGTCTGTGCACTATAACCCCAGGCATGCCAGAATGTGTGGTAACAGGTAGGAGTCACTGGTCTTACCTACTGATCCGATTAGGCTATGACAGGAAACAGTAAGGAAACACTGAGAACACCCTGGATAGAAATTTACAAGGTTTCATCCAGGAAAATAATCCAAGAAAATCCCCTGGAAGCTATACTGAGAATCATCATGGATCTCTTAGTACTTTCTGGTTTATGCTATTCTGCAATTAGCAGCACCAAAGATTTGTATGCTGATTAAAAGACATGCATCCTAGTTACCTGTTCAGGAATTAGAAAACAAAAAGAATGTCAACTTCCTGATTATGTCATGTGCTTTCGGAAGGAGCTTTGCTCTGTCAAAGGTGTAGGATGTGAGATGGAATAGAATCCAAGCTTACTCAGCTAATGGCTGAAATATTACAATTTAAATATTGAAATTTAAGCATATGTATGTGTTAATGAGGACGTAGTATATATAACCTTGAAAATGGCAATAGAAAATAGGGGAGAGGACATGCAGAAAATCTTTTGTTTCTGATGGATTCATACCTCCCGAGTTGTTTGACTTTTTGTAGTTCTAAACCTCTGCAAAGTCCATTTGGTTTGTATTTACTTAGTTCTAAGTTTCTTTGCAGCAGCTGAGTGAAGAAAAAGGTCCTTTGCTTCAAATTCCATTTTAGGATGTATTTTTTTCCATCAGCACTGCTTATCAGTGTCAGCACTTCCTTCCTCAGCTGCAGCTGCCTTGAAATAAGCTTTGAATTAACTCAGAATTTGAAAAGTACCAAAGGAAGCCCTTTGTTTACTACCAAGGCTTGTGTGAATCACAGTGATGATGGTCTTTTATGCAGAGACTCAAAAGGGTGTCCCAGAGGCAGACTTTGAACTTGACTCCTTCTTTCTTCGCCACTAACCGATATGTCACCTGTAAAATGTACAGGTCGTGATGATTTAGGTGACACTTACATTGAAGTTGTACCAGGGGCCACTGACCAAACCAAGGCTCTCTGATGTAGTACACAGACAAAAGATAGTTATGTCCTCAAGCATTTATGTGGACTAAAATAATCTCAAGGTGTTCCTGAGGAAGCATGGTAACCCTTTATTTCATCAAATCGACTTGGAGTCTTGGAGCACATGATTCACTTAATGTGTGTGACCATTCACTCTGTTGTGTGAGTATTTCTTCTCTCCCTGTGGGACAGTGTTTTGCAGCACTGTGTTGAAATAGTTTCAGACACATCAGGGTCATTGGTCTTCTTTCCAGCCTTTTGAGCTTATTGTCTTTAAATCCACTGCTGCCACCAGAACAGTGGAACCTGGCAGTGCTGGAGCACCCAGTGCCAGTTGAAATCTGCCAGTGCAATGCAGGAGGATGACAAACCGGCTCGGCAAATGCTTGCATGTCAAAAGCCAATATCCCCTCTACACAAACCCATTAAGTTGGTTAGGAAATATTGTCAAACTAAATAGTTTCTGGGTTTGTTTTAACCCTGATTGCTTTAACACTGCCCATGGAATCTTTTGCAGTCTACTGGGGTTGTCTCAAACTGGTTGAAGAGGAAGTTTTAACCACATTGCTTTAATTTCTTTGACTTTTTAGGCTAACATTTGCAAATGTGCTTTTGGAATCTTCACACATACACTTGGGAGATCATTTTTCCTAGGAAAATCTTTGGGGTCAAATGAATTTTCCATATGGGGATTCTAGTCCCTAGACCCATCCCAAGAAATAAGAACTATCAAACTAAAGAGACTGTGTACACATTTAAAATAATATTTTTTCTCATTTAAGTGGTGAACAAGTGCTACCTCCTGACAGCACCTTACATGTTGAAGATATTGTGATGTGTTTGTTCTGAATTCTTTGAAATTAAATTAGCTGAGCAGTTTCTGGTACAGAGAGGTTTGTTTCAAGCTTCTTGAAAGTTAGTGATAAAAATTTGCTATAAAAGCCATGATGAAGTCCTTGCTCTAGTGACAAAGCCACTAAGTCTGGAAATGTAGCAAGGAAAACAGATTTGTGAGATTTGTGGAAACCAGCCTTCAGTCACTTGTTCACATCTTTCTCTTGCACCCTGTCACAGAGGTGGCACAGTGAGCTTCCAAGTTCAGTATCTTAGTGTGCAAAATGACAACAATACGTGTCCTTTTCCAGCTGTAAAAGCAGACAAAGAGGGAAACAGATTCTATACAAGGAATTACATTTTTCTCTGTTCATCTTTCCTGAATTTTCTTGTGGTGCCCTGAAAAAGACTAGACAGTTCTTCCATTTTAGTCCTTAGTTCCTTACAGTGACTGTTGGGTATCAAATATACATTTCTATGCTCTAGACAATATCTTATCTACTTACCTGGATTCTTCTCAGAGAAGAGAAAGGAATAATAATTTTGAGGGGGGAAATTGTCTCACACAAACACTCAAATTGACCAGATATATCTTGTTCCAGGATTTTGTATTTCTCTTCATTAAAAATGAAATTAGACAACTAGCTGATAAGGAAACTCCTACTGCAGAGGTTTAAAATTAGGTGCAATAACGTCTTATTCTAGGAATTTCAATAGGATTATAGGAATTAATATGCTAACACTGACCTTTCCTGGTAAACATCAAAACATTGGAGGAGGGACAAAAGAACTATAATTTAGATGTAACTTTTGGTGGTGACTGTAACAGAATTTGGGTTTTGCTTTTCCTCATTTCTCCTACCAGAAGATTTCACTTTGATGAAAAGAAGATACTAGTCTTCAACTATTTTCATGGGCTGCTCATTATCCACTTTCTCTTAGACAAAATTCTTCATTACGTGGTATCTTCTCTCTTTAACATCTATGTTATCTATTTAACATCCATCAAACCACCTTTGTCTTTTTATGTTTGCTGCCAGCCTTCATTTTCTGGACTAAACAAACTAGTCTCTTTTTGCAGCTGTTGTTCTGGTATACTGCAATCCCTAATACCCCTAACATGCCTTTCTGTATTCCAACAGCTATCCTGAGGTTGGCTACTGAGTGGATCTGGTGGATCTGCCTTTACTGTGTTTTTTCCGGGTGACGAGATCTTATTTCATAACACAAATGGTTGCCATTATTTACTAAATTTTATTGGATTTCTCCAGCTTAATTTCTCAAATCTGTATTTTTATGTCATTCTGCAGTCCTGCCCTATGTTTGCACTAAAGGTTAACTTTTTAGTGAGTAAATTTAACTAACTTTTTTTTTTTGGCCAGAGTTATTACTGCAAATATGAAATAGCCAGCTCCAGAAGGCCATTTGTAATGTCCTCACATTTTAATAGTTTTTGCTTTCAGCACAGTTCATTACTCTTTTCCCTTTAATTAGTTTCAAATGCATTCCAAGTGCTATTAACTCTTCTATTTTATATTGTTTTTTAGCTCTCCATGCAGACTGAATTTTGTCTGCCTTATCAAGTGCAGTTATCTCTCTAGTTTTACAGTTGTAGTTCACTCTATATTTCTTTTTCCCATATTTTTATTGCGTTTCTTGTCTGCCTACATATTATGTCCCATTAGCAGGCCTGCTGTTGAAATTATACTGTCTTTCCTTTCTTTCTCAGTACATTTACTTGAATATATTAATTCTTTCTAGAGACCTTCATGGTTCTTAAGGGGATGACAGCTTGCAACATTATTATAAGATAATGAAACTGCAAGAATGGAAAATAAAGAGAGAGAAGCAAAAGATTACTTGTGAGGCTGCCTGTTGTACAGGGTCGATGAATCAGCCATTTAAGAAACCCCATTTGTATGAAATTAAACTCTTTTGTTAGTGTGTTTGTATTTCAGTTTCTTTCAATTATTTGTCAGAAAGCTCTCTGATGCAGATTCATATCATGAGTGTATGAACAGATTTTTTTTTAATGGTCTTTTTTTTTTAAATTCACTGTTTAATTAAAGCTGTTCTTCATTCCTCTTGGAGGCTCTGCCATTATCTAATGTGTAAAAATGTCTTTTTTACTATTGGTGAAAGCACCTGGTGTGTTTTAAAGTGGTGTGAGGCTAATGAATACAGCTTTACAACATGGTGTCATATTTATGAACAAGCCAAATTATTATCCACAGAATTTTACTGCAGGACAATTATATTCATATGGTATAAAAATATGTATCACTGCAGCCTGGTTTTTACTTCCAATTCTCAAAAATGAAATTGTATCAAATGTCAGAAAGAGCTCGACCTTTTTCTTTCTGCCTTCAGTCACTTTCTCCAATGAGTTGGATAAGTACTCTGTAATTGGAGTCTTTTGGCTTTTACTACTGAACTAAAGCCAGATCTATGAATTAATTCAGCTTTTACCTCTTTTAAAATGGATGAAAACCCAATGAAAGTCTCTTAACATAAAATTATTTCATAAATAGCAGATTTAGAGGCAATATAAATACAATTATTTGGATGATTACATATCTTCATGGTAAAAGAAAAGAAAATATATTTAAAAGTGAATCACTAACTGCCCTTTACAGTTCTCTGTGTAGAGGCCATTGTTAATAGTCAATGACACTTGGAAAGACAGCAGAATTGGATAAAAATCATAGCAAAAACATATAAAAGCTCTTTGAGTAGGCTTGTCATTTATCAGTCAAAACCAATTAGAAAAAGGTGAAAATACCTGCCAGTAATAATGCTTGACTTAATCATTAATGTGGCAGTCTTTGATTAACCTGACCCATGCAATAAGACTGTTCATGAAAATCACATATGTACTTAAAATATAATGGAATGAAGGAGACTGGAAGGGAATAAATGTCCAAATGTTCAAATTTCTTTCAAGGACTGGCGCCCTTGAAATTAAAGCTTTTTGGAAGATGCACTAAACCAAAGGATATTGTGCTTATAACTCCTCCATTAACTTGTGAGCATATGGAGATACAAACAGGTGGATGAAGTTGTTCTACTGAAATCACTTTGATACTTTATGATATTTAGATAAAATTTGCTTGTGGTGTCATAACGTTCATTCTGCTCTGGGGTGCTCTATCACCTATAATTTGATCACTGTATTTTTTTTTTTAATGGAGGGCACCTAACTATGAAAACTTGTATAAAAACAAGTTCACTGTAAGGTGACTTACCAGTCAGGATGTAATTGAGTGTAACTAGTTCTATAGTCAGCACAGGGTTCTTGCTGAGCTGCTGTGATGAATTTTAGCTAACATTGTTTTCACTGCTATTAATTCATACTGAGTATTAGATTGCTATTTTCGTAACACTGTTTAAATCAGTGTTAGTCACTTAAAAAACAGTGTATGTGTATTTGAAGAAGGGTGCTTTGCTTCAAGCTAGAATTAGAAGTTATTTAAAAGCCCATTAGCCATAGCCAAAAGGGCTTACTTTAAAACTTCCAATAAGCGTGTATCTGATAAAAATACAGATATAGAACCTACCCCTCCTCCCCTCTACTTAAACAATAGGTTAAACAAAAGAGGTTATGCTGCTGAAAATGTTAGCTGCAAGGTACTGCTTAACCATTGATACACTCCTCAGGACAGTGTTTTCAAAATCTTATTGAAATAGATATTTCATACAAATTTAAATTTCTGTCTAGACCAATGATAAGAATGTGCATGGCCCAGACCAGAAGGGACAGTCAATCCACAGTCCTTGGTCTAGTAATGGGTTCTTCAGTCTTGGAGTTCTAGAATATCAGGTAGGAAGGTGTTAGATCTGCATCAAGAAGTTCTTCTTTTCCATGTGCACTGCCTTCTGCTGCCCTGGATATGGATTTTCTAGTCTGTGGACAGTCTTCCTGTGCTTGGGCTATTGAGACAGGATAAGAAGTTTACTCTCCTCAACCCTCTCCTCGGTAGTTACTTTTCCCCTGAAACTGCAAGGCTGTTCTTTCAATTTCAATTGCTTTGTCCAGGGCAAATGTACAGGTTAAGGGGGTGGGATGCCAGTGTTGCCCTGGGGAGGCTTTCACACCTTTGGACAGCTTCTTGTCAAAAGCAGTGCCCCCAGTTTTTCTCCATCCCGATTTCTAACTGTTCTTACTTACACTTCACGGAATAAATGGTTCTCCTCAAAGACAGCCATTATTCTTTTTACATCCTAGTAATTTACACTCAGAAAACCTAATTGCGTTTGGTTTACTTTCCTGTGTTCTTCTTTAGTCATATTATATAAACCTTCCTACTTGATTTTGTTTTCAATGTTAAAAAATTCTATCCTTCTATCACCTTTTTAACATTTCTGTAATTCTGCACAGATTTCCATTGTGTTTGTTTTTAATTAAAGAGCCATTTAGTTCTGAAAATTATTTGCCAGATTCAGAAAGAGAGCATGACAGAGAGGGGCAAAGATTCAATGTGTAGATCACAAGAATCCTCTATACAGAGCAGACTCAACTAATTTTCTCTTACCTTATTTCATTACAGATTCATGTCTAATTTACTGGTTTGCTGATTCCTCTAGAATTGTTTTGTAGGTTTTAAATTTTATTTTTTCATTCATTACCTTTGTTTCAGGTAAGGTTATTTTCCCCTGATGAAGTTATATTTTCCCCTGATAATGTTACATACATATATTTGCTCGTTTCCATGTTAAAATTTTTCTTTGCTTGTTCTACCCTATGCAAAATTTATATAGACCCCACCTCTCTCATGCACTTTAAGGAAACATACCAGAAAGTTCTAACTATAAGTTATTGGTAACTGCTGAAAAAACACACAAGAAGACAGAAAGACCTCAGATTCTGTTCAAAATGTGGCAGACATGATTTGGATCTCAAACAAGAACTGAGTCTCGAATTAGAGGGTCACCAAAAAAAAGCCTGGTGACTGGCCCACCTAAACACAAAGGAGGGTTTCATAAGACAAAAGTAGCACAAACAATTACTAATAGGAAATAAAAAAAAAAAAAGGAAATTTAAGACATTCTTCCATTGATTTTAATTTCAACAGGATTAAGTCCTGTAATTATTGTCTCATTTCATCTCCTTTCCTTGCAGTCAATTCTCTTGTGACTTGGGTATTACTCGGATGGTGCCATACTGGACTTGAAAGTTCTTACGGTCTTTCTCTCACTGGCCCCATCTTGTACTGTCCTAGGTGAAATCACTCATGTTTTTCGCAGAAACAGCAGGTTTCCATCTCTCTTCAGAAGAGAGGGAATATTTTACAAAATAGTTGATCCATACAGGACAAAAATGCGTTTTCTTTATAATGTCATTTTAAGCTTCACTTATCCCTGCTGCAGTGAGAGGGTTCATTTTACAAGCACACTGGCTTTGAGAAACTATGTAATTTGGATTTCATTAATTCTAAATATATTTTTTAACCTTTTGTAGAGCTTTAAGTTTGGGATTTAGAGTGAATTGTGCCTAAATTGGATGATATAACTTTAATAAAGGGAAATACGGCCAAGCTACATGAGAGTGTCATTAACGCATCCATTACATTCCTGAGAACTGAAAAAGAACCCGCAGGAGACTTCACAAGTTAGGAACACAGCTAACTTATTTAAAAGATCTGTGTCTGTATAACTATGCTTATTTAACTATAGTCTTGAGATCTGGACTGTGTGAAAAGAGTTTTTTATTCTTGTAAGTCTAAAAATAACACTAAGTATGAGTGGAGAGTTATGTTTCTTTAAAACCTTTTCTTTAGTCATCAATAAACCTGTCTAATTCCCTTCTCTCCCTACTCCAAGCTTTGAGCAATGAAGAAAGTTATTAACTCTTGGGCCAGAAAGATTTACATGGAGTAAAGGATGTGTTTTATGATACTGAGATCAATTTCAGCTGCAGAAGGTCGAAATGTTGGAAATGTTTGGCTTAAAGCCTATTTAGGAGGATAACTCCTACTATTTTAGCTGGATGAGGGGCTGTTCTAGAGACTCCCCAAGACAGGAGGGACTCTTTATCAGGGAGTGTAGGGATGTATCAAGGAGTAGGAGTTTTAAACTGAAAGTGGGTAGATTTAGATTGACTATTAGGAAGGGATTCTTTACTCTGAGGGTGGTGAGGCACTGGAACGGTTTGCTCAGAGAAGCTGGGGATGCCCCATCCGTGGAAGTGTTCAAGGCCAGGCTGGATGGGGCTCTCAGAAACCTGGTCTAGTGGAAAGTGTCCCTGCCTACAGCAGGGGAGTTGGAATTAAATGACCTTTGTGGTCCCTTCCAACTCAAACCATTTCATGGTTCTATGATTCTGTGACTCTATAAACTCACAGGACAACCTTCACCTTCCCTTTCAAACTCAGTTTTCTATAATTCTTAAATTTTATTTGTTGGGGTTTTAGAGGTTCCCC
>VXAD01007227.1:16830-28604 GCA_013399195.1 Dicrurus megarhynchus
CGGGGAGGAGCCGATCCAAGGGGGGGAAATTCCAGAGCCCCTGCCCGAGGTTTGCCCAGGAGCGAGTGCAGACAGAGGGGACAGGGACACCGGGATCTCCTTCCTCAGGGATGGGCATTCCCGGGACAGAATTCCAGAGGGAGGGGGAACGCCGAGTGAGCGGAGCAGCGGCTGCAGATTCCCGAGGGAATTCCCAGCCCGACCACCGAGAACCAGGAGCTTCCAGAAACACCTAATTCCCCCCGGATCGGGATCGAGCATTACCTGCACCAGAGGGAAAGCTACCTGTCTCTCCTGAGCACCGAGGGGGCGGAACCGTTAGTCAGGAGCGGGAACAAAATCCAGGAAATCCGTTAAAATTCCATCGGGACACCCCGGAGCAGCACCCGGGGTGGGGGGGGGGGGGGGGGGGCGGCAGGGGAGGCTGATGGACCAGCTTCATGGGGGTCCCAGGGAGCCCACTGCCCACACCGTGCCAGGGGGTGGAGGTGCAGGAGTCGGAGGNCGACCTGCCAGGATCTGGGGATTTGAGGCTCCCTGCCTGCCCTGATCCCGACAGCTCCTCCTGGATCCCTGGGCATGGATAGTCTGAACTGGGAGGAGAAGCTCCAGGGAGCTGTACCGGGAGGGGAAACAACCCAGCTCCCAAATCCAGAGGAGTCCTCTGGCTCCCAAATCCAAAGGAAAAGCTCCCTGGTTCCCAACTCCAAAGCCGAACTGGGAGGAGAAGCTCCAGGATCCCAATTCCAAAGCCAAACTGGGAGGAGAAGCTCCAGGATCCCAACTCCAAAGCCGAACTGGGAGGAGAAGCTCCAGGATCCCAATTCCAAAGCCAAACTGGGAGGAGAAGCTCCCCAGCTCCCAGCTCCAAGGACAAGCTCCCAGCTCCCAGCCCCCAGCAGGAACCTCCCCAGCTCCCGGGTGCAGAGGGGAAGCTCCCGGCTCTCCCAGATCCCGGGGGAAGCTCCCGGGATCCCGTGGGAAGGGGGAGCTGCCGCCGGTACCCACCCGGTCGCCACGTGCTGCTCAGTGAAACAGCTGGGGCGGGAGAGGATCGGAAGAGTCCGGAGAGACAGAGAGAGGTGATGGATCCAAGGAAAAACAGCAGAGAGCAGGAGGAGAGCAAGGAATGTGACCAGAGGCGGAAAGGAGAGACAGAGAAAAAAGGGGGGAAGAGAGAAAAAAACAGGAGGAGGAGTGTGGGAATGTAAGGGGGGTGTGGGAGTCTGGGAGCTTCCCGGAGGTTTGGGGCTGGAAAACACCGGGAGAAGTCACGGGAATGTGGGACAGAGCACAGGGAGCGATTCCCGCTCCGTGACGGCTCCAGGGTCGTTCCCACAGCCCGAACCATTGGGATTCATCCGAATTCCTGTGGCTGGAGCTTTTCCCAGCCCCTCTGCCGTATCCCAAACCTGAGGGGAGCGGGTGCCAAAGGCGCTGGCGTGGACTGGGATGTGGGAGACTCTGGTTTCCCGCAAGGAAAACACAACCCCTGCAGGCCGGGAATGTGGGAATTCTCCCCCCGGAACGGGACTCACTTGGCGAATCCGATGAAATCCTCGTGGTTGGTGTTGATGTAGGAGAGCTCGATGTCAATGAGCAGCAGGATCTGAGGGAGTCGGGGGTTAGGGAAGGCAGGAATTCCCACGGGAGCAGCGTCGGGAAGGGGCTGGGAGCTCACCTGGTCCTTGGTCTTGCCCTCCCGCTCACGGATGTGGGTGGTGACGATCCGCTCCGTCTCCTCCCGCAACCTGGGGTAGGAACCGAGCTGAAAAAGAGGGAAAAGGCCCGGGAAGAACCGCTGCGGATGGACCGAGGCAGCTCTGGTGGCTCCACCCTCGATTCCCTGCTAAACCCCACAGATTCCCGGCCTGGGAGCTGCGGAAGCGATTCCCATTCCCACTGCTCCCAGAGGAGCCGGGCGGGCTCCTCTGGCATTCCCAAAATCCCAGCCCATCCGTCAGGGAACGCAAGGAAAAGCCCAGGAACGCTGAGATTGATCCCAAATTCTACCAGCGGGGGATTTTTGGGTGGAGGGAGCAGGGAAGGGGCTGGAATGGCTCCAGCCAGAGATCCCTTACTGGTGTCACTGGGCTGACCAGTCCCTCACTGGGCTGACCAGCCCCTCACTGGCGTTACTGGGCTGACCAGTCCCTCACTGGGCTGACCAGTACCTTACTGGTGCACTGGCGCACGGTGTTGATGAGCTCCTGGATCACCAAATCCACGCATTTCAGGCACGGCTCCTTCAGCTTCACCACCTGCTTCTTGACGATGGCCTCGAACGCCAGGTCCGGCGTGAACAGCCCCGTCCTGGAGCCCACGGAGCGGGAAAAGCGGGATCAGTGCGGGACTGGGACGGGAGGGAGGGATTCCCTGATCCCAGAGAGCGATTCCCTACTCCTGGAAAACTACTGCCACCGCAGAAGAGCAAATCCCTCTTCCAGGAGAGCAAAGCCTCGCCTGGGACGCTCAGAGCAGCCCCTGGATCTGGGAATTGTCTCCAGGGAAGGCTCCGTGCCCGATACTTGCCTCACCCCGTGGATGTTCTTGATGGCGTAGCTGATCTCCCGCCTCAAATCCTTCTCATCGAATTCCATCTGCCGGGAAAGGGAGCGGGAATCGGGACTGTCCCACGGTCCAGCAGCTCCCAGCCACGGAGGGACCATCCCCGGAGCATCACCAGGCTCCGATCTCGAGGTTTTCATGGAATCATGGAATGGTTTGGGCTGGAAAAGCCTCCAGAGGGAGGGAGGCCTCTGGGGCTCCGGGGGAGCTTGGCCCATCCCACCCAGACCCATGGGAACGGGATTGCCCCACACTGGCCTCACCTTCACGAGCTCAAAAGGGAACCTCTCGTGGAAAATCCGGTTGATCCTGGCGCCCCCGGAGAGCTCCAGGGTGTCCACCTGGTCTCCCGAACCCTCAATCCGCTTCTCGAAGTCCACCCCGAACTGCTGCACCATCCTGGGGCAGGAAAATCAGGAATGAGGGAGCTCCCGGAGAACAGAATTCCCCTAATTCCTCCAGCTGGAGGGGGAGAATGGAAAATCCCACTTTTTCTGTGGTGTGGGCAGGTCAGGGACGGGCAGGGCCGGCGCTGCCAGCTCCCAAGGCAAGCAGGGAGCGCAGGGATGCTCCGCGGGCGTTCCCAGCAGAGGCTTCCCCCAGCCCTCCCCTGCCCAAGGAGAGCGATCCCCCGAGACAAACAGGAAGGGCGGAATTCCGTGCTGGGGATATTTCCAGCTGGGAACGGTGAATCCCTTCCAGCTGGAGAGGAACCTACTGCAGCAGGGCTTTGGTTTTCCGCGCGGGGTCGTCGGGGCGGAAGTTCTTGTACTCCTCCACCTCCTTCTCCAGGGAGAGCAGCTGGCTCTGGAGCTTGCTCCGCAGCGAGGGCAGCGTCTCCCGGATGTGGTTGGTGAGTTGCTGCCGAGGGATCGGGGAAAACTGAGCCGGCAGCCCGGAAAAAAGCGGAAATGTCCGCTTTCGCGGGCAGGAGGGGCGCGGGAAGGGGCTGTCCCACCTGGTTGAGGACCCTCTGGAGGTGCGGGGTGCCCATGCGCTCAGCCATGTGCCGGTAGGCCGGGTGCGACAGGAAGAACTTGCGCTCGGCCGCCAGCGCGGCCCGGATGTCCTTCTTGCCATCGATGTCCTTCTGGCTCCGGTTGACCACCCCGATGTACCCTGGGACAGCCAGGGACACGGGATGGGGTTGGGATGTGGCCGGGGTGAGCCAGGCGGTGACATCGTGGGGTGGAGGGGGAACATGGGGACACGGGGGGACCCAGGGAGGGGCAGGGGTCACACAGAGTGACCAGAGGGGGACGCGGGGGGGACCCAAGGGACACCGGGTGACCCGCGCCCGGCCGCACCTCTCCGCAGGGGCAGCAGTTTGTTCTCCAGCACGTCACGGGCGTCGGTGCCTTCGTCCATCAGGTCCAGCTTGGTGATGACCCCAATGGTCCGCAGGCCTGTGGAGCCAAGGGTTGATCCCAATTAACCCCAGCCTAACGAGGTGGGACACAACGGGGATCCAGGGACTGGAGAGGAACCCCTGGCTCTGCCAGGAGAGGTGACAGGGAGGAAGAGGAGGAGGAGGAGGAGAACAAGAGGAGGATGAGGAAGGCAGAGAAGCCCCTCCAGCCCTGAACCCTGCAGGCCCCTGAGCCACGACAGCCCCCGGCATGTCCTGGAGCAACCCCCGTCCCTTTACCCTGTGGATCCACTTCCTTGGCCATCTTGAGCGCATCCGAGTTGGCCAGGTCCATGTTGGCCGGCGTGACGGCCAGGATGAGGCTGCTCTCCCGGCTGATGAACTGCAGGATCATGTCCCGGATCTGGAACTCGATGTCCTGCGGCTGATCCCCCACCGGCACCTTGGTGATCCCCGGCAGGTCGATCAGCGTCAGGTTCAGCACTGGGGGGACACGGGCGGGGTGAGGGGAGGAATCCCTGCTGCCGGATCCGCGCCCACAGCCTCGCTCCGGAGCCGCATTCCCAAGGGATTCACTCCGGGACGGCCCCGTAACCCCCAGAGCTGTGTAAGGTTGCACACAAGGAGCAGCCGGTGTTGGCTTTTAAGGCGCCCAAATTTTTCCCATTTTCCCGGAGTTTTCCCAGAGTTTTCCCCTCACCGTGCGGGGAGTACACGCGCAGGTTGATGGGCACGGGGGAGATGCCCTTGTTGGTGCCCGTCACCCGGTCGGTCTCCGCCTCGATCTCCTGCCGCACCTCGTCGAAATCCGTGAATTTCTTGGATTTGCAGTGCAGGAACTCAGCATATTCTGGAAGGGGTGGGGGAAGGTTGAAAGCAGGGAGTGTTTGGCAGTGCCAGGGCAGGATGGGGAGGGAGGCCCGGATGGATGCCTGGGGAACGTGGAGGAGGGGCTGGAGGACACGGAGAAGGCTCCCTAGATCCCAATCTGCCCCAGGAAAAGGGATTTCGACAGCTCTGGGGCCGCGGATGGTGCAACTTCCTTCCTCCTTTCCTCCGTGGGGGGACAGGGGAAACCTCAGCTCTGCCTCAGCCTCCCGCCCCTTCCAGGGCTGGGATCATCCGACACCTCATCCCGACACCTCATCCCTCATCCTGACACCTCATCCCTCATCCCACGGCCCTTATCGACCATCCCAGAGCCCTTATCAACTGTCCCGTCACTCAAAGCCCGGCTCTTCCCAACCCTCCCTCAGCTCCCGGGAACCACAACGGCTCCAGGAGGTCACCGGAGGCTCCAGGATTAACCCGAATCCAGGGATTTTTTGGCAAGAGGTTGGTTCAGGGGAAGGGGAGGAAGGAATTCTCCCCGGATATCAGGATGGCTGGTGTTAAATGAGGAAATCTGGTTGGGAAAATGAGTCAGCCCCGTGCCCAGCTCAGCATTCCTCGGTTTTCCTTGGCATTCCTCCGGCCTCCCCAGCATTCCCAGGCATTCCCGGAGCTCTCCCCCGCATTCTCCCGCGATAAGCAGGGGAATCTGGGAATGTGGGGGCAGCGGGATGGACCTGAACGTGTCATGCAGGAGGGCTGCTGTGTGCAAACCCCCACGATTCCACCCGGAATTGATTCCCGGTTTCCCAGCCCCGTACCCGTCTTGGAGAAGATGAGCTGCAGGATGAGAGGCCGGCGAGTGACAATTCCAGAGCCACGGGGAAGGAAGTCCCTGGAAAAGATGAAAAGATGGGTCAATAAATGAATTAATCCTATTGATTCCTCCAGCACTGGAGAGCCCTGGGAAGGGACTGGAGGCGCTGGGAAGAGTGGAAAGGGCTTGGGAGCACACGGGATCAATCCCTGCTCTCCTAGGGGAGAGAACAGGACGCTCCTGGGAGTCCAGACCCCATGGAAAGTCAGGGATTTGCACCCCACAGAATTCCTTCTAGCACTGGTGCCTGGAACTTTTTTGGGGGAATTCGTCCTGGAAAAGGCACTGCTCCAAGGGGAAGTTCAGACTGGGGTCATCACCATCCTTTTCCCGAGCCCAGGGCAGCAGGAACGGAACAGGGAAGTGCCTGCTGGGAAGCAGGAGCAGTAACTCCCCGGGAGTGGCCAGGGATTGACGGAATTCTTGGGCGGATTATCCGCTGGGCGCGGAGGTGGCATCGCCCAGGGAGCGGCTCCTATGGTAGCTGCCCGGCCTGGACGTCACGGCAATGACAAGGACAAGATCCCGACTCTGTCATCCCGATCCTGGCAGGGCGCCGGAGCCTTCCGGGTAAACCCCGAGCCCTGACCCCAGCAGCCCCGGAGTGAGGGTGAGGGCCCTGGAAAAGCACTTCCTGCCCAACCAGGAGGACAGGTCCAGCGGGAAGAGCCCCGGGACAGCCCCAGGGAGCTCCCGGGGTGGGAAAAGGTGGAATAAACCTCGGGGAGGCCCCGCTGAGCCCAGGACAGGAAGTGTTGATCCCAGGGGGAATGTGGATCCCAAGAGAAATGTCGGTCCCAGGGTGATTCCCACAAAGTGGGCTCCAACACCTCTGGCTCCGCAGCTCCCTTCTCCCAGCCCTGAGCCTGGGGGAAACGAGGTGATCTCCTGCTCCCAGCCCCCCCGGCATTCCCGGCTCCATCAGGAAACGGGGGGAACCCCCAGTTTCCTCCTGGCACTCCGGGAAGGACGGTGACGTGCGTCCCACACGGAGCAGCTGCCACCCAGCTCCGGCTGCTCCCGCGTCCGGGGTCGGCAGGATCCGAGCCCCGCGGTGACGCGGGAAGGAGCGCAGGACGTCACCTCCCCGGATCCTGACGCCTCCCACCTGCATCCAGGTGTGACCAGGGCTGGCAAAGGGACAAAGGGACAAAGGTCTCAGGGTGGGGAAGTGTGATGGGAACCTCCCAATTCCAGGGAAATCTGTGGAGAAACCCCTGAGCACGGCCCTGGCCCTGCCTGTCCCCATCTCGTTCCTGCTTGTCCCTGCCCGATCCCCTTCCCATTCCTGCCCGAATTCCCGTTCCTCTGGCGATGGCTCCCACCAAACCCATCTCTCCAAGGTAAATCCCAGTGGATTTACCCCTGGACACCTCCAGATTCTGTGCAGCTACACCAGACCCGGGGACAAATCCCTCAGAATGGGTCACTGCCGCCTGCACCTTCCCGTGGGATCCAGTTCTCCCTCTGGCAGCACTTGCACCGGCCCCAAATCCCACTGATCCTAAATCCTGGGGTTTAGCACCACTTTGGGATCTCCAAGGCGTCCCCCCAGGAGCAGGGGACGCTCCCAAGGTGGAACAAGGATTCCCGGCCACCTCTGAGCCCCAGCCCGGGATGAAGCCCAGCTTCCCCTTGGGCACGGCCATCCCCAGGGCTCATAATGCCCCATTGAGGTCAGGATCCGCCGGGACTGTCCCCACCCCCGGGTGACAACAGCGCCATTGTCCCCCAGGACAGAGACAGCTCCGGGAACGGCTCGGACGCTGGGATTTGTCGGAGTGGGGCCAGGACAAGGCTCCAAAGAGCGGCCGGGGGATGTCGGAGCCACAGTGAATCCCACTGACAATCCCAGCTCATTCCCTTGGAGTTTGCCCGCTAAATCTGGGGATTGAGGTGCTCCATTGCCCTCACCGCCAATTCCAATCCCCCTACGGATGTATCAGTGAGGCCGGGCCCTTCCCCATGGAGAAATTCCAGCCCAGTTGGGATAATTCATGGATTTAGACCAATTCCAGGGCCCTCCACAGGGATTTTGGGCACCAAAAGGCCCCTCGGGATCCTCTTCCTGGGTGTTTTGAGGGTAAAAAAGCACAGAAACGGGACCATGGCTTCCCTGCACGGATCCAGGGCTTCCCGATGGCTTGGAAAAACCGAGACAAAGCTCCAACAGCTGCAAAAATCAAGAGAACCAAGGCCCCAGGGGCGGCTTTCAATCCCGGCTCGATGGATCCGTGCAGATCGTTGGGACAATCGGAACAGCCCCGAGGCCTCGGCTCGTCCCAGCCGCCGGAATTCACGATCCGGAGAAACGCTCGACGTTGCTGGTGTGGGAAAAACCCCCGGTCCCCGCTCAGCCATTCCGGGGTGAGAATCCCAGAACTGCTCCTAAAAGCTGGGATAACGACGCCAGCAATCCTCACTGCCACGTTCCCAAGGATGCCAACAGGATCTGAGGGAGAACGGTGCCGTGAGGAGGCCGCGGACACCCCTAGGGTGTAATTAACCCTAATTAGCACAAGCTGCACGACGAGGTGGGGAAGGATTCCCGGATGGATCCAGCCTCTGACTGCGACACAAAGGGGTTTAGTTACCAGGGATGGTTTTCCAGCTGCGCCATAATTAAAGGCTGCCGGAATTCCCAGGAATTCAGGATGGGGAATAACTCCACCGTTTCCACCCTGACTGCTCCTCTCCCAGCTGGAAATGCCCAAATCCAGGCTGGGAATCCGGCCTGCACTGGCACAGAAGGGAAAAAGCCCGGCAGGTGATGGATCCCACCCTGCACTCGGGATCTGCTTGGAGAAAGGCCACAGGAGTGGAAGGATCCAGGGGGGAAAGCCCAGCTGCAGGAAAGCCCCACTGGGGCATTTCCATTGGAGAAAGGGATGTCAACACCAGCCTGAAACAGCGGGAAAAGCATGTGGTTGGGTTTTTTTGGGAATGGGAAGGTTCAGCGAAGAGCGGGACGGGGCCAGGGTGGAACGACACCACAGGAAGGAGGTTTTTGTTGGTGTCCCAGCATCCGGGATGGGATCCCGCGGATGTGGGATGTGGGGATGTGGCTTCGGGAAGTGACAGCCCCGGCTCAAGGGGCAGGAGAGGACAGCAGCACCCAGCAGGAGTCGGCTCCGCATGGATGGAGCGAGCGAGCGCCCGAGGGGGCAAAGAGCTGACCCATGGATTGCGGGGGGAGAGACAAAGGCAAAGGGCCAGAGAAGCGCCTCTGCTGCTGGAGTCAAACACCCGTTTTTGCGGATTTCTGGGATGATTCCTTTGCCTCGGTGGGAGGTTGCTGAGCTCCGCTCCCCGTTATCGGGGCGGCCACGCTCGGCTCCCGGGCCCATCCCAGTACCGGCCCTATCTCCGGGGCGCAGCCCCACGGCCCAGGGTGACGATGGTGGGGACGAAGGCCCATCCAGCCCAGCATTCCCAGGATATCCCGGGAGAATCCGGCAGCGCGGGGAGCCCAGGCACCGTCCCGTGCCGCTGTCCAGGGCACGATGCCGGCTCTCGGGGAGTCCGCAACGTCCACGGAATCCACGGAGCCCCCCGAATGCTTGGAACCCCCTCAACACCCGCTGCCTTCACGCCGCTCGCGTATTGACCGCCCTGACCCGAACCCTTCACGCCAACTGCGTACGGACCGCCCTGACCCCTTCCCCTCACGCCAACTGCGTACGGGCCGCCCCGCCCCGCTGCGGCTCCTCAAAGTGCGTCCGGCCCGCCCCGACCCCCTCCCGTTCTCCAAGGGGTTCCCGGCGGGCCCGGCCCCGCTCGGGTTCCGCCACGGGCGCGGGCCCCGCTCCCCTCACGCCGCTGGCGCAGCGCGCGGCCCTTGCGCCGTTTGCGCNCCGCCCCCCTCGCCGCTCCCGCCGCTCACCGGCCCACGAAGTTCTCGAGCACCGAGCTCTTGCCGGCGCTCTGCCCGCCCACCACGGCGATCTGCGGCAGGTCGAGGTGGCAGCTCTGCCCGATGGAGCTGAAGGCGTCCTGCAGTTTGTTGACCAGCGGGATGAGCTCCTCCATGCCCCGGTTGCCCATGGCGGCGCGGCGGTGCCGGGACCGCGCTCCCGGCGGCGGCTCCTCCTCACGGGGCCCGCGGCGGCGGCGGCGGCCAAACTTCCCCTCAGAGTCTCCTCATCCGGCACCGCCGGGCCCGCCCCGCTCCCGCGGCGCGCGCCGCCATTGGCCGGCTGGACTGCCCGTCACGAGAGCCCGCGGAGCGGAGAGGAGCAGGGTACTGTCAATCATCGGAAGGGCGGGAACGGGAAGCAAAGTCCGCCCTTTATTGGTCTCTCGCCGCGTCGCTCATCCCTCCCAGCCAATGGGAGGTGGTTCTGGGGTGTCAGCTGAGGCCGCAGTAATGTAGTCCCGCCCCTTAGCGGCGATTCTGCCATTTAATTGGTGAGCGGAACTCCCACTCCGGAGCGCGGCCCAATCGCTGCCCGGAGCGCTCCCAGGGGTCCGCCCTGCTCTCCCTCCCCGCCCTCCTTTCCATTAGATGGGGTGCCTGCCACTCCAACCGATGCAACCGAGAAAGGGAATCCTGAGAGAAGAGAAAACCGTCTCGCAATTGATCAGCCAGCTGTCAATCAGAAATTCGTTCTCGCCGATTGGCTGTTACGGTGTTTCGCGCCCCTCCCGTGACCGTCGAGCGTCGTGTGTTCGCTCACGGGGAACGACAGTCCCGAAGCGAAGCCCCGGGGCTGGAACTCCCCGGAGACCTTCTGGGGACCCCCCAGGGACCTGAACCAGCAGGAATTGGCTCCGCTCCATGCCCTTTCTGGGTTTGGAGTGGTCTCTGTTGAGTTTGGGTGATCTCTGGGGGGGGCTTTGGGCCTCTCTGGTCTTGGGCGTTCCCCAACCCCACAAGGCCCAACATGGCGCCCGCGTTACCCCGGCAACGGTCACTTCCGGCAGCGGCGTCACCACCTCTTCCGGTCACGTGCGCCCAAGATGGCGGCGCCCACGGCGGGATCCGCGCGGCCGGTCCCGGTCCTGCGGGTCGTGGCCGAGTGCGGGCGGAGCTGCGCCCGGGCCGGGGAGCTGCGGCTGCCGCACGGGACCGTGCCCTGCCCCGTGTTCATGCCCGTGGGCACCCGCGGCACCGCCAAGGGCCTCACGGCCGCGCAGCTCGCGGCGCTCGGCTGCCGCATCTGCCTCGGCAACACCTTCCACCTGGGCACGCGGCCGGTGAGTGGCGCCGGGGGGTCCGGGGGGCTCCGCGGTTCCACCCCGTCCCCTGCCCGCCTTCCCTGCGAGCTCCTCCTATAAACTCCCTCGGTTCCGGGATTCCCAGTGAGATCTTCCTGATAAAATATCTCGTTTCCTGGCGAGCTTTGGAATAAATTCCTCGATTCCCGAATTCCCAGTGAGATTTGAGCTGAAGCCCCTCGACTCGCAGGTTCCCGGCGAGATTCCAGTGTAACCCCCCGCGCCCCATTCCCAGACTCCGTGAGAATTCCCAGACGATCCCCCTCCGTTCCCGGCGACATTCCCGAGCTCTGTTCTCCGCTCTCCGCAGGGTTCCGAGCTGGTCCGGCGTTCCGGGGGCCTCCACGGATTCATGGATTGGCCTCACAACCTGCTGACGGTGAGGGGAGGGGGACGGGACCCCCCCAGGACCCCAAATTTGAGAGGGTGACACCGCCAGGACCCCCAGTTTGGAGGGGAGCCCCCCCCAGCCTCAGAGGGGTTCCCCAGTTTCGGGGTGTTCCGGGGTTCCCGTGCCCCCCTCAGTCCCAGTTTTCGGGGTCCCCCCAGGACAGCGGGGGGTTCCAGATGGTTTCCCTGCTGGAGCTGTCGGAGGTGTCGGAGGAGGGGGTCCGGTTCCGCCCCCCCCACGGCGGGGAGGAGATCCTGCTCAGCCCGGAGAAATCCATGGANCAAGGTTGGGCCTTCCTCGCCCTCATCGCCATCCTCACCCTCATCCCCAGGCCTTCCTCATCCTCCTCGCTCTCTTTCTCATCCTCCTCTGCCTCATCCCTGCTTGGGAGGGGCTCTGGGGGAGCTCAGGGGGGCCTGGGGCGGTCCTGAGGGAGGTCCGGTGGTCCCAGGAGGTTCAGGGGTGATTTGGGGGGTCCAGGGGTGATTTGGTGGGTTCCAGGGGGGTCCAGGGGTGATTTG
>VXAD01007227.1:38747-52721 GCA_013399195.1 Dicrurus megarhynchus
TATCCGCCTGCGGAGAGCACCGGGAGGAGGAGGAGGAGGAAGGGGAAGGAATTAGGGTCGCTGCGGAGCTGGAGCTGGGCCCCAAACCCGGCGGCGCGTGGGTGCCAATACTGACCTGCCTTACCTTGGTACGAGGAGCCCCCGCCCCCGGAGCCCCCGTAGCCCCCATGGGAGCCGGAGTTGTAGGAGCCGCCCCCGGAGTAGTTGTTGCCACCGCCGCTGCGGCCGCTGTTGCCGCTGTAACCTGGGAACAGGGGAAAAAGTGGGAATGAGAACGTGGGCAGGGACCCCCGGCACCCTCGGGGCACCCAGTTCAACGGACCGAGCCGAGCCCCCCTCAGGATCCCGGAATTCTGGGAGGATTTGGGTGCAGAGGGGTCTTTACCCGACCCTGCCCGGGCATTCTGAGGCACGGATGATCCCAGGGCTGGGGCACCCACCCCCCTCTGTCCCCTCTCCCTGTCACTGACTCATCCCAGCTCCAGCCCCAAATCCCCCTCTTTTAGCCCAAACCTTCCCTTATTCCCAGAGGGGCAGGAAGAACCCCTGGAGCTCCTTTGCAACTGCCCCAGCCCAGCCTCAGGACAGAGGGGTCACCCAGGTCCCCTCCAGGGACAACCCTGAAACAGCTTTGATCCAAAAGCCCTTTAGGATCAAACCCAACCTCCACCCTCAACTCCAAACCTCGCGTTTCCCACCCACACCCCCTCTCCCACCACTCCCACCCTCTCCACTCACTGTATTTGCTCTCATAGTTGTAGTCGGAGCCGCCGCCGGGCGAGTTGTACGAGTTGGAGTAGGAGTAGCCACCCTGGCCGTGGCCATAGCCCTTCTGCTTGCCCTGCCCGGGGCCGTAGCCGCCGTACTGGCCCTGCCCGTAGGGCTGCTGGCCCTGGTGGGTGGTGTAGCCGGAGCCGTACGAGGCCTTCTGGCCGCCGCCGTGCTGCTGCTTCTTGCCGCCGTGCTTGGGCGGCGCGGGGGCCGTGTAGCCGTCCCCGCCCTGGTAGTAGGAGCCGTACCCCGAGGAGCCGCCGCCGCCGCCGCCACCCGAGTTGGAGTGGCCGCCGTTGCTGTAGAACTGGCCTGGACAGAGAGAGGAGGGTCAGCGTTCCGGGGGTGGCGGGAGGGGGTGTTCCTGGTGGGATTTCAGCCCCTCCAGTGGCGGGGAGGGGGAAGAGGTCCTGTGAGGCCGAGGGTGATCCGGAGCTGACGGAGACCCCTCGGCCCCCCGTGACTCCGGTGAGACCTCCCATAAATCCCGTGGGACCCCCCATCCGGATCCATCCCCGTGATTCCAGCAGGACTCCCTATCCGGATCGATCCCGTTGGTCACTCCCAGGCATCCCTCAAAGTCTGAACACCACCCCGGAGTGACAGATGCTCTGGAAAGAGGGAGAATCCTGTTCCAGGAATGAGGAACCCACACGACTCCACTGTTCATCTTCCTGGGATTTGGGTGATTCCGTCTGGGATCCGGAGCTCATCTGGGTTTAATTTCATTTATTCGGGGTCCCGCAGTCGAACTCTGAGTGGTTTTTTCCTGCCCGGTTCCTGCTCGGTGGAGCTTGGGGAGTTCCCATTCCATGGAAAACTGGGAGCATCCAAAACTAAACTCATTTTTGAGGGGTAAAAG
Source organism: Dicrurus megarhynchus (assembly GCA_013399195.1). Lineage (NCBI taxonomy): Eukaryota > Metazoa > Chordata > Aves > Passeriformes > Dicruridae > Dicrurus > Dicrurus megarhynchus. Next base: position 40,381 of record VXAD01007227.1, read on the forward strand.
CCACCGGAATCCGACTAAAACCCTGTGGGATGGGGAGGGATCTGCCAGCAACAAAACGGGGCAGAATTTGGTTAAAAAGGAGCCAGAGAGCGAAATTCCACGCGCTTCGCTTCCGCAATTCTGTGTGGAATGCCCCGACTGATCCCAGGTGAATCCTGGCTCTGTCCCCAAATCCTGTGGCTGTGCTGCCCAGAGCCTCCGGAGGCTTTAAATTCTGGGATCCGTTAATTCTGGGCTCATTTCATGGATTCTCCTCCACGTCCTCTCTTCCACAGAAAATCCCGGATTCACTCTGCAGGAACGAGGCTCTGGAATAAATTTATCTCTGGGGTTGGAGCAAAACTTGTCTCTGCTGGACCAGAGTCACCTCGAGCCATCCTGGTGGGAAAATCTTGGGATTTGGATCCAGAAGGAGTGTGGGGATTCAGGCTGCAGAGCTGGAAGTGGAGCTCTCCCACCTCAGTATTCCGTGATTTTCCCCTTTATCCCAGCATTCCAAGTTTAACTCGGAAGCTTTAAGGCTTGGCATGTGATCAGCTGAGATTCTCCCCAAATCAAAGGTCAGGGATGGAAGTATCCAGCACCACGTGGTGGCTTGGGAAGGGCAATTTTTCCACCCGGGAGAGGGACATTAAGGACCATTGATGGATCATCCAGGATGGGATCTGTCCCCTGTATAAAGAGTCAGGACCTCCAACAGCTTTTTTTTTTTTTTCCAAAAACTGGGATAATTATTATTATTACAAATACTATTTTAAGGATCCACTGAACCCCTCAGAGTCACTCAGTTCAAACCTGGAGCTTCCTTTTCCTTCTTTTTTTGTTAATTATGGAATTAACTCAAGGGCCTCAAAGATGGGAAAAACAGCGCTGCCAAACCCAGCCAAAAAAAGGGCGTTTTTAAACCCAAAACACAAGGAATGAAGGACCAAAATGCTCGGAATTTGATGGACTCTGAGACTCAAGTCAACTCCAAAATTCCCCTCGATTTCTGATTTGGGGATGTTTCATTCTTCAGGTGATTCCAGCACTCTGAGGGAGTGCTTTGCTCCAAGAGCCCGTTTCCATGGCAACCAGCGACTCCATGGATTTCCCGAGGCATCCCAGACATTCCTGCTACCCCCAGCGCCTGGATATTCATTGGATATTCATTGGATCGGGATGTGGAGCACAATTCCAGAGTGTTACAAAGGAGTTGCTTCAGCACACACGATTCCACAGGCAAATCCAAATGTTCCAGCAAATCAGGGAATTTCACACCTTTAAAAGGCTGGGCTGGACTAGATCCATGCGGGAAAGTCTTCCCGAGATCCAGAGGAGTCTGACCCGACCTCTGGGATTTATTAAAAGGCTCGGATTTTGTACAAAAAAACCTTGCTGGCAGCTAAGACGAAGTTGATCAAAACGCTTCCTTTTCCTTAAAAACCAAGGAATGCTTTCCATTAAAAAAAAAAAAAATTCTACTCCCTTGAGCCATTTTCCCGGGAATTTTTAGTCCCTGGCACAACGATGCTCATTGGGATTTTGGGTGGAAAAAGGACACTTACTGTAGCCGGCGGTGGCGGAATTCCCTCCGTAGCCGTAGCTCCCGTACCCAGCCCCTGGAGCGGAAGAAAACGTTGGAATAAACAAGAGATTCCAAGGGTGAAACGTCCTGAATGCAGGGGGTCATTCCCCCACGGAGGGCTCTGGAATGTCCAGGTGCCATGGATACGATCCCAGAGGGGAAGGTTGGTGCCCAGGGGGAGTCTGGGGGTCCCGGCCCCCCGGGAGCGCTGCTGGCCCTCACCTGTGTTCATGTAGCCGCCGTGGTTGCCGCCGAAGCCGCCCCGGCCTCTCCCGCGGCCCCGGATGTTGCCGCCCCGGCCGCGGCCCCGCATGTTGGGGGGTGGAGGGGCCTCGTTGTGCATGGGGCCCCCCCCCATGCCGAAGCCTGGGTTGTGCTGCTGAGGGGACAAAGAGAGGGGAGACAGGGGTCACTTGGAGCTGGGATGAGGGATTTCCCAAAAAACCTCCCAAAACAGAGCCCCAGGCACTGCTTCCCCAGGACAAGAGCCACCAAGGTGGACCCCAAGTTCAGACACCTCCAAATCCAGAGGATTTTGCTGCAAAACCTTATGGGTTTTGTGCTTCCAAGCCGTTTGCTCCGCTCCCATTCCCAGGAAAGGATCAAACCCCAGAGCCAGCGGCCGGTGAGTTACACCCCAGAGTTAGACCCCAGGTCTTTTCCCATTCCAGACCAGTTCCAATCAGTCTTTTCCTGTTTTACACCAGTCCTGATTTGTATTTTCTGATCTTGGCCTGGTTCCCATCGGTCTTTTCCCATTCCAGACCAGCTCCCATTCCAGAGTTGTGGGATTGGGGGTGTCACTCACTTTGACTGGGAATTTGGGGCCGCCCCTGGCCGGAACGGGGGCTCTTTTCTTCTTGTTCTGCTCGATGGCAACGGGAGCGTCCGGGAACAGCTTCTCCAGCGCAGCCAGCGCCGCATAGGCTTTGGCCACCTTCTTGTTTGAGCCAGCACCTTGGAACTTCTGCCCGTCCACCTCCACCTCGGAAAGGGACGGAACCACACGTTTAAGAGGGAAAGGGAGGAAAAGATGGGAGACCTACAGGGAATCCCAGAGCTGGAAGTGTCACAGGCTGTCCCTGCCCATTAACGAGCTTTAAAAGGTTTCTCCCAACCCAAACCACCTGGATTTGACGATTTAAACTCTTGGGAAGGGGATGAGGTGGCTTTCCAAGCTCTTTTCCCGCCTGACAGGCTTTGGGTTGGAGCTGCTGGGAAGGGCAGGAGGCCCCATGGCCCCTCACCTCCATGACGAAGCGCTTGTCGTGGCTGCCGCCCGTCTCCGAGATCAGCTCGTACTTGAGCCCGCGCCGCTTCTCGTTCAGCTCCATCACCGGGTTCTTCCCGTGCTTCGTCAGGATTGGTCCCTGCTGCTTCACGTTCTGCAGGCGGAGAGAGGCTGGGTGAGCGCCACAGAGTCCCCAGCGCACACAGAGCTGCTTCCCAACCTTTTTGGGAAGGACCCCACGAAGCCACTTCTGCCTCCTGTTTCAGCCAGGAGCGACCTGGACAAACGCCACCAGCACAGCTGCCCTGCGTCCCGTCCCACGTCCCCCCTCCCTGTGTCCCCCCACCCACCTCGGGGGTCTGATCCGAGGGGGGCGAGGCCGCCGTGGGCGTCGACACCGTTTCCACGACAGGCGGAGGAGCCACGACCACCGGCTTCGTCTCCGTCTCCTCCGCCGACTCATCGCCCTTCCCGGAGTCTTTGCCTTCCACTCCGGTGGGCAACCCCATGTCCTGCAGCACCTGGAGAGCGGGAGGGAGCTCAGGAGCCGCACTCGAGCACCACCCGCTCGGGACAACTCTCCAGGAAGCCGCTCCAGGCCGTTTATTGACTCTCTCCGGCACTTGGCATTCCCGGATCCCGTAGGCGCTCCAGGGGCACTCAGGGCTGGGAGCTCCCGGTGCTGCTCCCACCCCGTCCCGGGGATTCTGGCAGTTTTCCCATTCCCAGCGAATCCCACGCTCACCTTCACAGCCACGTGAAGCTTCGCCGTTTTCTTGGATGGCCCCGAGGCCTCGAAGGTGCTGCCGTCGATCTCCACGGACATGGTGAAGATGGGAGCGTGCACGGGGCCGGTCTGGGACACCAGTTTGTACTGGAGGCCCGGTTTGAGCTGGTTCAGCTTCATCAGCGCGTTCATGGCCTGCGGAGGCTCCAGCTTTTCCTCTGCACAGGGAAAAACCAACACTGAGAGTTTGCGGGTGTTTGGCGGCTCCTTCGAAGAAGCAAAATTGATTCCAGACCAGTATTTTCCGGTTTGGGCCAGTTCCAATTGGTATTTTTTCATTTCAGGCTAGTCCTGATGGGCATTTGCTAATTCCAGACCACTTCCCATGGGTCTGCTCCCATTCTGGACCAGTTCCCACCAGTGTTTTCCAACTGCAGATCAGTTCTGACCAGTCTTTTCCCATTTTAGACCAGTCCCAACCAGTACCTTCTGATCTCAGACCTGTTCCAACTGGTCTTTTCCCATTCCAGACCAGTCCCCATTCATCTTTTCCAATTCCAGACCAGTTCTGACTGGTCTTTTCCTATCTCAGACCACTTCCCACCAGTCTTTTCCAATTCCAGACAAATCCTGATCTTTTCCTCCTTGCTTCCAGTTCTACCCAGCACAAATCTCCCAGTTTTAAGTTATTTTACCCATCCCCACACCCTGTACCCCCAATTTCTGCCCCATTTCTCCCCCAGGCCGTACCTACCTCTCGTTAACTCAATACCTTTTTTCTGAATCTTCTTTTTCTTTTTGCTGGGGGATTTCTCCTCCCCGTCCTCCTCCATTGGCCGCTTCATGGGGGTCACAGCGTATGTGGTGCTGGGCGGGATCTGAACTGCGGGAACGAGCACAGGCACTCCCTAAATCCCCTGTTTTCCACCCAAATCCTCGGGATGGGATGCGGGGCCGTCCCCTCCCAGTACGTACCAGTATAATCGACCGGGTTCTCGTTCTTTGGTTTCTTGGGCATTTTGGAGGGCAGGGGATCCATGCCCAGGACCTTGTGGAGCTGGCCGAAGGCGGCGAGCCGGAGCGCGTGCTGGGGACAGGACCGGGGGTCACTGGGAGCTGCCGGACACCCCCCTGCTCCCAGCCCCCACACAGCCCCCCTGCAACGATCCATCCTCAGCGGGACTCTCCGGACTGAGTTTCTTTTTGGGGGAGTTTCACCCAAAAAGGGGTGTCGGGACCATTCACTACACAACACCTGATTCTTTGCTCTGGGTGGCCAAACTACGGGGCGCGGATGGCCTGGTGGAGTGACCGTGGCACCAAGCAACCACAGCGCTGTGTGACCACGGCGCTGAGTGACCACAGTGCCGAGTGACCACAGTGCCAAGTGACCACGGCGCTGAGTGACCACAGCGCCGCATGACCGCGGGTCTAATCTACGCTGGCCGAGGGAGCCGGGAGCGGAGCGAGCCAGGAATTGGGAAGGGCCGGGTGGAGGTCACACTATACCTGAGCACTCTGTGTGATATCTTCCCTTTGTTGTCTGTCTAGATGCCCAATAGCATCAGTGGCTTCTTTTTCACAAGGGTCATAAATACCAGAACCATCTGAAGGCAGGAAACAAGGAAGATATGCAGAGAATTATCCCGGGTTTCTACCCTAAATTCCCTGGGGCAGCTCCGAAGGCGCGGATTGCCGCGGGACTGTGTGGGATCGGCGGCGGGAATCGCGCTCCCCGGGAGCCAAATTCCGCTGGTGCCTCTCTCTACGGGGCTGAGGTGGCTCCAGAGGACGGGAGGGCCGGGGATCTCCGCGCGCCCACGGGGAACGAGGGGCTCCCGACCGCCGGCACCCCCCGCGCTCCTCCCGGCTCCGCTCCCGCGGGAACGCCGCGGCCCGAGGCTCACCTGGCATGACGATGCCCGAGGCCAGGCACTCCAGCACTCGGCGCAGCGCCTCGCCCGCGCCCATTGGCCGGTTCGCCGTCCCGATGGACTTCTCACACAGCAGCTCCAGAGGCTGCAAGGGAAGGTGAGAAGTGAGGGCGGGGAGAGGGGAGGAGGAGCCCGGAGAGGGACCTGGGAGAGGGATCCCAGGGAAGGGATCCTGGGAAAAGGATCTGGGAGAAGGGCCCCAAAAAAAGAGATGCTGGCACAGGACTCTGAGAAAAGGGACTCCTGGAAAGGGATCCTGGGAGAGGGACCCCAGGAAACACGCCGGGAAAAGGGATCCCTGGAAAGGGATTCCAAGGATCCAAGGGACCCATCTGGGAGCAGCTTCCGGTTCCCAAAGGAGGAGAGAAGTCAGGCTGTGGAAGTCGTGAATGGATAAAACAGTTTGATAACAAGGTAATTTGGCAATTAATAAAACAATTTGTGTGATGTGTGATGTGATTTGATAAGATAAAGTTGTTTGATAACTGATGAAACCATTTGTTAATTGATAAAGGAAACTGATGATGGTATTTGAGGACAGCGTGGTCTGGTGACTGATAAAATGATTCGATAATTGATAAAACTATTTGATGACAAGACTTGAAAATTAATAAAAATATTTTAAAAAACATGATTTGATACTTTATATTTGATGATAACTTGATAATTTATAAAACAATTTGATAATGATAATGATGTGGTTTGACAACTGAGAAAACAATTTGATACTAACAAGACTTGATAGCTGATAACACTGACAATCACATGATTTGGTAGCTGATAAAATGTTTTGGTAATAACGTGATTAAATAATCGATAAAACAACTCCATAGTAAGGCGAGTTGATAATTGATAAACCTGAGCTGGTAATTGATAAAGCAATTCAATATCCAGGTGAGTTGATAACTCATAACCAGTTTGATGAGTTCATAATGAACAAGGCAAGGTCAGCTGGCAGTCGAGAACCCCTTTGCAGCACAAACATTTGATTTGTGTCTCTAAGTGCAGAAAAGTCATTCATCCATAGAAATCCCCAGCTTGGGAAAGGGGCTGTGCCCTGGAACCTTGGGAAAGAGCAGAGCTGAGCTCGGGAGAAACAACACCAACCCCCCCAGAACGGGAAAAGGGGGAATTACCCATCCTCTGAGCGGGGCCCAGGTGGGGACGCGAGTGCAGAGGTCCCGCAGCACCCGGATCACGATGACGCACGACTTCAGCCCGTTGGCCCTGGCCTGGAAGCGGAACCAAACCAGACAAGGATTCACCGAGCGCCCGCCCGCGCCGCCGACGCTCCCTCGAGGTGCTGCTTTGCCGAGGGTAAAGCCGGAGCCTGGGCCAGCGCCCGGAGCTCGGAGCCGCGCCAGGACAGCCGAGGCTTGGCCGAGGGGTGGACAAAGTCTTAGCTAAGGTCCTAGCCAAGGGGTTGGCCAAGGCCTTAGCCAAGGAGTTGGCCAAGGAGTTGGCCAAGGTCTTAGCTAAGGGCTTAGCCAAGGGACTGGCCAAGGGGTTGGCCAAGGTCTTAGCTAAGGTGTTGGCCAAGGGGTTGGCCAAGGTCTTAACCAAGGTCTTGGCCAAGGGGATGATGTTACTCCTCACACAAAGTAGCAGCTCCGCGGCTGTTCCGTACAAAGGCTCCTAAGTCGCTCCAGCGCCCACAGTCCGGCACCTCCGAGCGGCCAGCGGCCACTTGAAACTCCAACTCCAAAAAAAACACTCAGCCCCTTAAAGAGTTTACCAATGTTTCTACTTAAAGATAAATATAAGAACAAAATGCAAACCTGGAACCACTTGGCGTGGCGCAGAGACGCCAAGGCAGCAAGGCATTTCTGCCTGTCCAGAACGTCCGGGGAGTCGGTGACTGAGAGCGTTTCTAGTCGTGGATGGAATAAGAAGACAAGGCACGGTTTGACCAAGGGGCTTCTGTCGGGCCGAGGGGGATGAGGCAGCATCCTAACGGGCAGCTGAGGCTCCCAAAAAATCCTGCTGGGATGTGGGAGCGGGAAGGAAGGGGCTGCGGCACTGCCGCCGCGCGGCCTCGCCTGGACACGGGGGGGAAGCTCAATTCCCAGGGAGGGATGGGCTGGAATGTGCGCTGGCAGGAGGAAGAGGAGGAGGAAGAGGAGGAAGAGGAGGAGGAGGAGACCGGGCATGAGGCTCGGTGGAGGGCACAGAAATCCTGGATGGATGGAGAGGCGGCGGCGAGGCCGGTGAGGGGGAAATTTGAGGTGGGTGAAATCCCGGCTCCGCATCCGGAGCGCAGGGGGTGGGAAGGAGGGAAGGGCGAGGCTCGGCGAGGATCCAGGGAACCCTCCGCCCGGAAGGATGGCTGCCCCGGCCCCGGCCCGCGACAGAGAACGTCCTGTTGGTCAAAGGTCCAGCGTCCCTAAAATCGACAAACTAGAAGGCTCGGAGACGAGGTCAGAGATCAACACCAGAGATCAACAATCAAGAGCACAAAGAGGTCCTGGTTTGTGCTGCAGCAAAACTGAGGAAAGGCCTGAAATCGCCCAAAATTGCTCGAGATCAGGGTTTTAGATAAGGCTAGTGCGGAGCGGGGGAACCGCCGGCCCTACGGAGCCCATCGGAATTGGAGCAGACAACCAGCGGTTGCTGGAATTCTGATTCCAAAGGGAATTTGGAGAAGCTAACTTTATCCAAAACTCTGCATCGCTTTCCGGAATTCTGAACCTGAGGTGCTGGAAGAGCCACGGGAGCAGCCCCGAGCACCCGGTGTTCTGCTGCAACACACACCGGGGGAACATCCCGGAACATCCCGGTTCATGGACATGCAACTCCTCGGACAAGAAGCCTTCAAGAGGGGTTTTTTTAGGTTTCTTAAACAAATCTGGTTTCTATTTTCATGTCACTGCACTGACATGGCCGGGGACAAACCACAAGTAATACAACGAGATGATGAATTAGTGAACTAAAGGCCCAAGTGGAACCAAAAGAAAGGATAAAATAATAATACTTAAAAAAAAAAAAAAAAAAGAAAAAAAAAAGAGAAAAATCCCGTGTGAAAGGTGCTCCTCAGCTTCGGAAGCTCGGTCCGGATAAACCACAACCGGGATCTCCGTGAGGTTGGCACAATGAAGGAATTTGGTTTGGATTTGGCCAGCAAGAGTTGCCACGGCTCCGGCTGAAGCTGAAGAGCACTTTCCCGGTCGTTAGCCGCGGGATGCCGGGTGCCGGCCGGCCGTACCTCCGGCCAGCTGCTTCTCCAGCTCTTCCCTGACCACGGGCGACGTCAGGTGGATGGTCAGGCTCAGCGGGGGCTCCTTCGTGTTCTTGATGATGATGGCGGCGTCTCCCACCGACTGGATGATCTCGTACTTGTCCTCAGTAATCGCCTGCAACGTTGGGACAGAGACGGGTTGGAACAAGATGGGTTTAAAGTCCCTTCCAACCCAAACCATGCCGTGATTAATGAGGAGAAGTTCATTTAACAATCCCAAAGAACGCTGCGCACCTCCGAAAATGACTTTCCCAAGCCGGAGCACAGGGACCAGAACCATCCCAAGGGGAATTTCCCTGGCGGCTCAGCTCCACTCACCGCGAGCTGCACTCCCAGGTTATCGGCGACTTTTTCCAGGAGCTTGGCCGTGGGTTTGTCTTTGCACAGCAGGACCAGCTCCAGGTCCAGGTCCCCCTTCAGCAAGAGGCCTTTGGCCACGAGCCCCACGCGCATCACCCCCCGCAGGGTCCTCGTCAGCTGCTCCGTGGCCTTCTGATCCCTGAAAAAACATGGCACAGGGTCACGACGGCGGGATTCCCGGCCAGGAGAGCGCCCCACCCAACCGGGGGATGGATCCGTGAGGATTAACCTGGCACTCAGCACAGACGCCTCAGCCCTGCCTCGGTTAATTCCCCTCGATTCCACGGCCAGGGAGGACAACGCTGCCACCGCCAGCAAGCGGACTTTTAGGGATCTAAGCGATTTTTAGGGATCTAAAGCAGGATATTGCCGTGATCCCAGCAGCGGCTTCGCTCCTCACCCTCCTTCCTTGTTCTCCTCCTCGGCCGCCGTCTCCATGGACTCCATCTCCGGCTGCTCCCCGCTGACCTTCTCCTGCTCGTCAATCCAGTCGGAGACGGCTTTGAGCGCCCGCTCCGTGTGGGAAACCATGTTCTGCACGGCCTCCAGCTCCTCCTGCGTGGGGTACACGGCCGAGTGCTTGGCCATCACGTGCCGGTCGTCGTTCACGAAGATCCGCATCGGGCGCTGCAGAAAAGGGAGGTCGGGAACGTTTAGGGAGTGCTGGGACACGGATATTCATCCCATGCCCGGGAATGCGCCCGGCTCTTACCATTTTTGTTTTCTGCTGTCTGCCTGAACGTTCCCAAGGTGTTTATTTGGATTTTTCCGGCGACTGGAGCGTCGCAGCACCGCAGCGTTCCGGGATCTGAAAGTGACAGAGAGCAGGTGAGCCGGGGTAGCCGGAGCCTGGGGCAGGCACTGGAGCAGCGGGAGCTGGAAGCAAGAACAGCAATTAGACACAGACCAACTCGTTAGCCAAAGGGTTCTGCTCCCGAGGATTTACATCCCTGAGACCTGGAGACTGACCCCCAGAGCATCCGACCCTTATTCCCTCTTATTCCCAAGGGGTTTTCCCATGAAACGGGGCTTTTCCAAACCAGACAGAGCTCCCCGCTCCACACTGGAGCAGCTGCCCTGGGACAATTAATTAATTAATTAATTAAACAAGGGAAGAGCCAGCTGGGCCCCTCTTCCCGCTCCTGGCAGACCCCTCTGCCGTATCCATGGGCAGCTCCTGGCACAGATCCCTCTGCCATAGCCCTGGTTTCACCCCAAATCCCTTGCACAGCCCCGAAGTCACCCCGTGGGCTCTGCATTAGGACCAACACCAGTCCAGGGGCGGCACCGAGTCTCCTCCCTGAGTTTATCAGGAGGAAACGGGATAAAGCCAGCAAATCCAGGTGGGAAGTCAGCACTCAGAAGTCCTGGAATTCAACAGATTCAGCCCAAATGACACCAAATTCCTGCCTTTTTGTGGGAACCACCCCCAGTTGGGGCAGCGGAGCCTTCTGTTCCAACTCCAGGGCTTTGTCCCCTGGAACAGAGGAACACCTGGATCCCACGGGACCGCCGGTGTCCCGGGATCACCCTCTGGACACTGCCTCGCACCCACCAGGATCAGCTCTGGCATTGTTCCCACATGGACAGGGGAAGGATCAGCACCTGCTCCAGCCAGGGTCATTAACTGTACCCAGTAAAATTAATTAATTAAAATCCTGGTTTCCCCCACTGCCCCTGACCGGTTCAATCCTGGCTCTGCAACACCCGACAGCCTCCCAGTGACTCCAAGGAAAACTCCATGGAAAATAGTTGGAAAACGCCAACCCTCTGCACCCGAGGATGAGGAAGATCATCATCCTCTGCCTCCACTTCCTTTTACCGTCAAAATCTACCTGGTGACAGCAAATCCCACCTGGAGAAGGCTGATCCTGCCTGCATTATCCCAGAGCTCCCAACCAAACCCCACTTTGGGGCAGCCCTTCCCCTTTCCACGCGTTTCCAGGCCACCAAACCGGATCGCAGCTCGCTTTCACCTCTTCCCACCGGAATCTCCCCAATTCTGGCCTCGCCATTCCCCGCTCGAGCTGTCCGGCTCACCCAGAGCTGGGGCTCACATTTTTAGGATAAAAACCTCGAGCTGCTGCATGGACACACAATTCCACTCCAAGGAAACCCCTCTGATTCCAATCCTGCCAATTCATCCACAGGATGACTTAACAGTGCCATAAATCTGGATTTAATTGAAATTAAACCCCGACCGGCGCCGGCTGAGTGGGGAGAATCAGTCCCAAGGAGCCACATGGCATCTCCCGGTGCCTCCTGCTCCAGGCTGGGCCCTGAAGGCCCCGCACACTCCATTATTTTCCTCAAAATTCCCTCAATTTCCTCCAGGCTGGATAAGGAAAGGGTTGAAATCCCACCCAGCTGTTCCTACAGTCAGAATCACAACAGCGGCCAGAGGGTCTCCCGTTATCCCTCTTCTGGGATTTTTGGAGGGAGAAATCTGGGAGCTGATGCTGCAGCACCACCAGATTTGTGTCTCTTGAGGAGAAGAATCCCAGGATCGGTTACACCAGGACCCCGATCCTGCCACGGCCCTTGGAAACGGGACAAACTCTGGAATTTCACCTGGTTTCGGCCTCACCCCCTCCTCCACTCCCACCCCCAGCTGGAATTCACCAAACTTCCCGCGCTCGGATCGAGCCTCCCAAGGGAAGGAGCGACTCTCCCGAAGGCATTTTTGGGAGGACAGAGGGAAAAACAACCAAAGGACGTAAAAGGCTGGGATTCCTGCCCTAAACGTGGGAAAGTGTGACACAGGCAAAGCCCGGCTTGGGTTCAAGGCCATGTTTTAAGAAAGAATTGGTAGTTTTTTATCTGTGTTTCGGTGCCTGCCCGGGATGGATGAGGAGCCAGAACACCACGGCCCTCACAGGGAGCAATCCAGGAGCCCCGGGAGCGCGGATTCCAGCGGGAATCCCGGACTGAGAGGGCACAAAGCCGTCAGTCCCTGCGGAGCAGCCGCGGCGGGAAAGGGATTGCTGGATTTTTGTTCCTCTAAACCCTCCAGAAACGGAGCGGCCACGGATAACGGGGCTGGACCAGCGGGAACCGTGAGGGAGCAGGGCGAGAAGCCGGGAAAAGCTCAGGGGAGGAGGAGAGAAGGATCCTGGTCCTGAATGGGGAGAGGGGCTAAAATCCCCCCAAAGGGGATGATCCCACTGCAATTCCCCGCCTGAGATGGGGTGGGATGGGGAGAGGGAAGAGGGGCTTTAAGCCCATCCAAGGGGGGTGATCCCACCTCCTCCATGACCCCCCCCAACATCCCACCCAGGGGCGGCAGA
>VXAD01007227.1:53161-64786 GCA_013399195.1 Dicrurus megarhynchus
GAAAGAGCGAGGGGGCGGGTGTGGACCAATGAGATGGCCCGGGAGGCGGTGATGGACAAAGCGTAAGGCCAATGGGAGAGGGAGGAGGGAGGGTGGTGCGCAGGGGGCGGGGCCGAGAGCGGTGGCGGGAACGGGCCGGGGGGGCGCGGGCTGAGGAGACCCCTGTGAAGGGAGCGATGGCCTGAGAGGACCCCCCTGAGGGGACGCGTCCGCGCCACCTCCCGAAGCACCTGAGCCCAGCCAGGGTTCCACCGGGAAGATCCTTCTCTGATAAGGAATGTAAAGGTTTGACCTCAAAGTACCTTTTTTGGAGGGGTTTGATGTCAAAATCGCCTTTCTACGAGGGGAACTACCTCAAAATCACCTTTTTTGGAGGGGGTTGACCTCAAAAACGCCTCATTTTGAGGGGGTTTGACCTCAAAACCACCTTTTCTGAAGGGGTTTGACCTCAAAAATGCCTTTTTTTCAGTGGCTTGACCTCAAAACCATTGAATTTTTGAGGGGAACAACCTCAAAGATGCCTTTTGGGGGGCATTTGACCACAGAAACACCTTTTGCTTTTGATGACCAGGGAAACGACATTAAATAAGTGTCTGAACGAGCACTTTGCTCCTTAAAATCCCCTCCCGGAACCTGTGCAGCTCAGGGATTGTAGGAAAATTCCTCATATTCAGCCAAAACTCCCCAAAATCAGTGACCCCCTGAGTTTGAAAACAGCCGAGCGAGCTCCGGAAGGGCCGTTTTGGGGTGAAATGCAGCGGAATTGGTGCCAGAGCCCTGTGATGTCAGAGGGAAGGACACGACAGAACGAGGTCCAAACAGGCACTTTTTTATTGTTGGTCGCGACGCTGACGCCGACGGAACCGCACAGAGGCTCCGGAGCATCGCAGCACCGTTAATGCCTCAGAAACACATGAAAAACGAGCATTTTCGTGTAAAACATCAGCCCTGCGGGTTTTAGCATTTTTTAGGACTTGGGGGTTTTTCCCTTTGCCCGCAGAACAATCCGGTTTGTAGGGACAGAAGCTGCATTTCTAGACAGGGAAAAAAGCGCCGTTATTCCTAAATTCCATAATTTAATGCCTTGAACACGGAGCTTTGCCTGGAAGAAGGAACCCAGTCTTGGAGTGAAGCTTTTCCGGACACCAAATTCCCCCGGACAGCTGCCCTCGCTCTGAGTTTTCCCCAAAAAAGCCTAATTTACAGGAATATTTCCCTCACTGCTCCCCACCACCGTCAGTTTTCACCTCTAAAAACCCGCTTGGGCTTATTGGGAACAAAAATCCTTAATTCTCCTCAAATCCTGTGTTGCTGGGAGGCAGCCGAGCCAGCCCGGCTTCCCCAAGAACACATTTTCCCAAATTTCTTCTCTCCTTCACCACTTTTCCTTCCAGCCTTCCAGATTCCTGCTGTTTTTTGCCTCTTTGAGCAAATAAACCCAGTTCCTGCCACTCCTCTGCTGCTTTCCCCGGCGTTCCCACACCCAAAGGGTCAGGATTTAGGAGGAAAACAGCTGAAAAATCGAGGAGTGAGAGGGAATTCGCCCCCAACACGAACGTTCTGAGCACAAATTAAATCAAAACCACCCTGAAACCTGCACAGGAAGGGGAAAAACGGAATTAATCCAGAGCCAGCCAGCATCAGGAGCTGCAGGACACGCGCTGGAGGTGCCGGAATGGCTGTAAGTGGAACAGGGTCTGGTCATTATTCCCTGAATTATTCCCACTTATCCCAAACGGAGAGGATTTGCCTCTTTTTAGCTTCATTTGGCCTCTTCTGTTGAGCTTTACTTTTTTTTTTTTTAGCTTTGTTTTTTACCTTTCCCTTCATTTTTCTCTTTCCCTTCACCTTTCTAGTTTCACCTTTTCCTTCATTTTTATGGCTTCAGTTTTCCCTTCCACTCCTCTGCCCACTGATCAGCTGCACTGAAAAATGAGGGGGAAAAGGGAAAATTTAGGAAATTTAAAAAAAAAAAAAAATTAGGGAAATGACAGCGTTTGATTCCAGCCAGGGAAGCCCTGCCCGGCGGCATCAGAGAAACCAAAACCTGCCCCCAAAAATTCACCAGAAAAGCTCCAAATAAAATAATAACTGAAAACATCCTGGGAAAGCAAAAATATACAAAAGCCCCCAAAGCATCTGATAATTCCATAGAAACACCCCCTGGATGGTACAAAACCTAAAGGGGAGCCAGGATAAAAAGCAGCCAAATGGATCCCTCAGCATCAATTCCCGGAGCCAGGTGAGCACTGGGAGGGAGGAAAGTGGGACCCCCCCCAGCCTTGGGCAGCCGGGAATTGTCCCCCAAAGCCTCAGAGCGTTTCTTTAAGTCCTTTTTTAACAAATGCGCCCCAAAAAAAGCCCAGTTGCTGTCGGTGGCTCTGCTCCTGTGGCTCCACCGGGTCTGAGGAGGGGTTAAATTCTGTTACATTTTGCGTTTTAAGTTACTCAGTTACACTTCAGAGTTAATTGAACAGCTTTTCAGCTCAAAAAAAAAAAAAAATCCCTTTTTCCCCTGCTGGCAGGAGCTGCGAGGTGTTGGCTGCCACTGGCTTTGCTAAAATCACCTGGAATGAACCCAAACCCCCCACAGGTCCATCCACGCCCCCTCCCCGTGCTCCGGAGGGGGGTGTCCCAAAATCCCTTATGCAGGTGAAGCGTTTGGGAAGCTGGGGAAGGGTTTGCCCCAAACTGACAAGTTCTGGGGACCGGATGCAGATTTTGGGGAGGAATCTGCGGAAGCTGCCGGTCCTCAAGAGGTGCAAGAACTGGACAGAGCCTCAAGCCCCGAATTCTGCTCGTGGCCCCCTTGTTCCCCTCCACCTTCACCCCTGCAGTGGCTACAGAAGCACTAATTAGCTTATTCCTAAAAGAATTCATTAATTGGGGCCCGAAACAGGGCCCTCGGGTGTCGCCAAAGGGCAGCGAGGGATGGGAAGCGATTCCAGCCCGTCCCCGCTCTCCGGGCAGGAATGAACAGCTCTAATTCAGTATTTTGGGGGGGGTCACAGTGAAAACACCCCAGGAGGAGCTGCCTGACCCTCCCGGCTCATTCGCGCATCCCCTATGCGCCCAGATCCGCCCGGATTCCCCCCGGGCGCCGAGGAAACGCCGGCCGCAGAAGGATTTACTGGGATCAAACCGGGATCAAACCCGGTTCAGCTCACTTTGGAGCCGCTGACCCCCAGGAATTGGGATTTTGGCCCTGTCACAGCCCAGGAGCGGCACTGGCACGGGGCCCTGAGGCTCGTTAGCGGTGACAAGCTCATCACCGTCACCAACGCGAGGATTTAAGGCCGAATCATCAACAGTCCGCGTTTTACCGATCCCCCCACACTGCTGGGGGGGAGGAGGGGTGGTCCAAGGTCCATAGAGGCGAATTCCACGTGGGACAGGCGGCGCCGGGCGGTCTCTGGCGCGGCGCTACGCGTCGGGCTGGCCTTTGTTGGTCTTCTTGAGCAGCTTCCTCAGGTTCTGGGACATGAAGTAGGGCTTTTCCGCAGAGCCGTCGTTGCGCTCCAGGTCTTCCACTGCAAAGAGAAATCCCCGGCCCCGCAGCGGGGGTTGGTGTGACGGAGGCTCCTGGGGCCCTCTAACAGGGATCCCAGATGATTAAATCAAGTCTCTGCGCTCATCGTGGAACGGGGGCTTCTCCCTCTGTCACGGCAAACCCGGGAGTGGCACATGGGGATTGAGAAGAAAGCGGAAATTTGGGTGTTTTGTTTCTCAGAGGGGGGGGAAGTCGAACAGAGTCGAGGGCAGGGGGGACCCCTCAGCTCTTCCAACAGCTCTGGAGCCAATGCAGAGCAATTCCCCTCGGGATTTGTGCGATGCCCTCGCCAAGAGGAGCATTCCCGATGTGCCAAGCGGTCGGAAAATCCCAGCCGTGGAAGAACAACACCCCAAAACCAAACACAGCCACAAAGCCCCAGGCTCGCAGTGCCCAGGGAGTGTTTGGAGAGGGATTTGGATCCTTCTGGGGTGGAAATGGGAGGATCAACACCGTGGCTTTGTGCTGGGAGGGTCTGGCTGGGAGCTGTGGCCGAGGCTGAGCCACAAGAGCTGTTTTTTTTTAAATCTTGTGTAATTTCTGGGCTATCTGGAGGAGAAATGCTGACCCCCTGTGCCTGGAGTGAAACCCTCCGAGTCCCAGTGGCCACGGGTGACAGCTCCAGCCCTGGAGCGACGGCTGGGACAGTGCACAGGGACAAGCTGGGCTAAAGCAGCGGATGTGAAGCCAAAGCTCTGCAACCTCGCCCGGAATCCTCCAGAATTTTGTGGTTTGCATAGAGACGGGGTGAGGGAAGGGGTGAGGAAATTACAAGGAAAGACGTGAGGAAAGGACAAGGAAAGAGGCGAGAAAAGGGGCAAGGAAAGTTTCGCTGCTCTTGGCTGGAGCAGACACAGAGGAAACGCCCAGAGACCAGTTTGGGGCGGCAGAACCCACTCGGCCCATCCCACAAACCCCGTCCCTCCACGCGGGATCCCTCGTGCCAGCCCTCCCTCCGGAACAAAGATCTCTGTGTCAAAACCACGATGATCTCCGGGCACCGCGCTGCTCGCTGGGCACTACCAGGACCCCCAACCGACTCCGGGTGGGTTCTCTCGAAGCAGGAACACGGATTTTTGGGCAGGAGGGTAGACTGGACAGCACCGGGCGCTGAGGGTCAGCACCCGCCACCCTCGAAGGACTTCCAGGGGACAGAGCGGCACCGCGGGAGTCGCTGCTGGGGTCAGGGGGCCGGAAGGGTCCTGCGGCCTCCGCCCAGCGCCGGGGCCTAGCCTTGGCTATCGGCGCTTTTGGAAGGTTCTAGGTGCCCCTTCAGCAGGATCTCGCTGAGCTCGGGGGACATGTAGTAAGGCCTCTCCGGAGATCCATCATTTCTCTCCAGATCTTCACCTTTTCCAGCCCCGGGAAGAAGCGGCCGTGAAGGGGAAGAGCGAAAAGCAGCGGAAGAGCCGGGGAGAGACAGGGCGGAGGTGGAGGATGGAGAACGTGTGACCAGAGACATGGAAGGGATGGAAAAGAAGGAAAATAGGGAGGAAAAAAAAGGGAAATTGAGGTTAGTCGTGGTTAATTCCACCGAGCCCAAAGCACCAAAACAGAGGGAGAGATGCAGGAGCCCACGGACAGGCTGGGGGTCTCCGCTGGAGCAGGCAGGGGAGAGCAGGTGAGAACGCAGGCGAGGAGCCAGGAAAGGAAAAAGTGGGAGAAAACCACACAGAGGGACCCCGGGATTGGGAGCAACCCCCCCCAAACTGGACACTCTGGGGGTCAGCCTGATGGGAGAGGGGCTTTTTGCTGATACTCACAGAAGCAGAGGAAGAGGGTGTCCACGCACATGCCGTACACGCTGAAGAACCCGTGGGCAATGAGGTAGGAGCCCACGATCACCGTCTGGAAGAGACACCGCGCACTGACGCCGCAGCCGGCAGAGAGCCCGGAGCCCCGGCCAGGAGCAGCAGGAGGAGGAGGAGGAAAGTGCTGAATCCCACATTCCCCAGGGGAAGGAGGAGAAGTGAACAGGGCAGGACTGTTCGGAGCAGCCCGAGTGGGGACAAAAGGCCTCAGCCACCACTGGACGGAGGCCAAAGTGGGCAGCGCAGGCGGGCGCAGCGCCAGCAGCAACCAACAAAGGGCTCATTGCACCGGCAACCGGGAAAACACCCCCAACAAAGAAGGCCCTTGAGGCACCGGGTGTGGGGAGGGGTTTGTGTGGGGCAGCTCTGTCCTCTCCTCCCAGAGTCACCCCAAAGAGAGAGGGCAGCTCACCAGAATCGGGACCCAGTAGTAATTCAGCGGCGGCGCTGTGTCCTGCACCAGCTTTATCCGCTGGGTGAAGAAGAAGAAGGCGAGGATTCCTGGGAAAGCAAGGGATGGACATGGCTCTGGGATGGGCAGGCAGATGGAAAAGGGGATGGAAAGGAGCAGCTTCACGGGAGGGGTGACTTGAGCGGAGCTTTTGGGACAGCACAAACGGTGGCGGCAGCCGGATGCCCCAAGGAGAAACTTCCAGAACCCAGCACTTACCCACGCTTCCCACGATGAGGAGCTTCCCAAGGAAGAAGAGGAAATCTGTGACTTTATCTAACACAGCCACCCTGGAGACAAGAGAAGGATGAGCCTCCGCATCCACTCCCCACCCCGAGTTCCAACAGAAGCCAAGGCAAACGGGAGCCCGGGAACGGGGAGCCTGGTCTGGCGTGATTCCCCCCGGATCTCACCGGATGATGTTCCTCATCAGCAGGAAGAACGCGTTCCGGGCCGAGGTGCAGAAGTTGGTGCCGTAGACGGCGATCTGGGGTTGAAAAATGGGGCAGAGGAGAGAGAAACGGGGCTGCACTGAGTCCACCACCCAGGGGAGGGTGCAAATCCCGCCCTGGAAGTGCTTCCTCATCCACTGCCGGATCAGGCATCGCAGGGACCCGGAGCTGAACACCTCCACCCAAGCAGGGTCCTCCCCCCAGCCACCGGGATATGGCTGAGGTCGAGGTTTTCCAGACAAACAGCTGGAAAACGCCGCTAAACTCCGTGTTCCCGCGGCACGGGGAGACACAATTCCCAGGGAAATCTCCGAGCTGCCCCCAGGGCAGCCCCAGCCCTTCGAGGGCATTGGTTTTGGGTGACTCTCACCATGATGTAGGCATTCCTGTTGAGGAACTTGATGAACTTTTCCAGGCACCAGAAGCAGCACTTGAGGCAGCTCAGGAGGAACTTGGCAAACTTGTTCTCGGCGGCTGGAGGGCGCAGGGAGAGGGGTCAGTACCAAAGCCAGAGGGGCCGGATCTTACAGCAGCAACCCCAAGGTCCCTGGTGAGACCTTGTTGCCACAGCATCCCCCCAGGCCCTGTTCCCAGCCCCGCTGGGCACCCGATGTGAGGCCCAGAGTGCTCTTCCCACGCCCCCATGCGCTGTTGACATTTCCCGATGAACGGCTGCACGGCACAGAATTCCCTGGCACCGGGGCGGGCTGGCTGAGCCCGCAGCCACGGCACGTCTCTTGGCTCCTGCCCTGGGAAACACTTCACAGAATCACAGAATGGTTTGGGTTGGAAGGGGCCTCGCAGCTCGTCCCATTCCACCCCCCACCACGGGCAGGGGCACCTTCCACTGTCACAGGTTGCTCCAAGCCCCGTCCAGCCTGGCCTGGACACTCCCGGGGATGGGGCAGCCACAGCTGCTCTGGGAATTCCATCCCAGCCCCTCCCTGCTCTCCCAGGGAGGAATTCTTTCCTTTCTCAGAGAAAGAGGCAGCTATGGGATTCTTAAAGGAAAACCCCAATTCTCTCCTGAAATAGCACAGTGATTCCCCTGGACTTCAGGCCTGAGCTCCGGCACCGAGGGACACAGCAACAGCCAACCCCACTCATCTCCCCATTGCCACCCCAGCCCTGGTACCTTTCAGCCGGTGGTCCAGGTACTCCAGCGTGACCCTGATGACCTGGACGATGGCCAGGACCAGCGAGCCGAAGGCCAGCGAGCCGGTGTGGTACCTAGGGATGGACCGCCCCGGTTAGAAGGGCACAACCTCCCGGAGCTCCCGGCCACCCTCGCGGGGATGGACGCACCGGAGCGCGCGGCCGAAGGCGGAGAAGAGCGGGAAGGCCGGCATGTCGTCGGGCTTCTTGAAGGCCCAGTAGTAGGAGGCGAAGGCGCCCGCCAGCGTCACCTGGCCCAGCGCGATGACAAAGTTGGCGAGCCAGAAGAACATGAAGACGTTGAAGAACTGGAGCGCGATGAGGTACTTGTGGTAGGCGGTCTCGCCGCCATAGAACGCGAAGAGGCACTGGGCGTCAGGGCACAGCTTGGTGACGTTGCTGGTGTTGAAGGTCTGGAGAGGACACAGGACACCGCTGGTCAAGCCAGAGTGACCCCCATGGTCAGAGACCTCATTATCCCAATCAATTGTCCAGAAGCTCAGACCAAACTCTGCTCAGGGCACACGACAGCTCAAAAGGAATGAACGGCCCAATGCGCCCCAGCTTCTTCCACTGGGAAGAGCCCGCAGGCTCCAGGAATTTCTCAGGCAATAAAGATTCTCATCTCTGACAGGTTTCGAGTTTCCCGAGGTCCTCACCTCGGGCTTGCAGGTCTGCCCAGAGAATGGGCACGCGGACTCGTTGAACACCTTGTAAACAGCCTCGTTGGAGGTGGACAGGAAGCTGCGGGTCACCATTAAGGAGAGGCCGTTCTCCGAACCCAACCCCAAATCCAAACCAGGCTCCGCTCCACTCTCCCCAAGCCCCCGCCGCCGCTCTTCCACCCCAGGGTTTGTTTTGGGTTAAACCTCAGAGATTTAAGGTGGATCTGCAAGAAGATCATACTCCACGCCTGGGGAGACCTTGGACTTGTGGGGAACAGGGATGCAGGGAGGAGGATGAGGATGAGGAAGAGGAAAGGATACACGGCAGTGCTGGCCCAGTAGGCGATGCAGAGGCACAGCAGGAAGAAGGTACACAAGGGGAACAGCAGCGACGACATGACGTGACCGATGGCCCTGCGAGAAGACGGTCAAACCCCAGTTAAACCCCAGTTAAACCCTAGTAAAACCCTGGTAAAACCCACCGGGAACCCCAGAGCGATGGGTGACAGCGGCCGTGGGGACGGGGACAGCCAGACCTGCTGGCCTCCTTGATGAGCGCGATGGCGATGAGGATCCTCTTGCGCAGGAAGATGAGCAGCAGCACGATCACCAGCTCCAGCACGCACAGGATGATCACTGGCAGGGGAAGGGGAGCCCCGGGCAACGTGAGGGCCACCTTCGCCCTTCCCAGGAATCCCCCACGGCACCCAACGCTCCCCTCAGGAACGTCCGGCACCGCCCCGTGGCCGGGCACCCAGCAGAGTCCCTCCTTCACGTGGGAACTGCCCCAAAACCTGCTGTGACCCCCCCTTCCCTTGCCCTGTCCCAGGTCCCACCCCAACTCCAGAGGAGGACGGGCACTCACGGAACGCCAGCCACGTCTGCCGCAGGTGGAGGTAGACACGGAGGTCGGTCTGGAAGCCCAGGTCCGTCAGGGACACATCTGACCCCGCTTCCCCTTTCAGCTTGGCGTATTCCATGTAACAGTGGAAGATTCCTGTGGCAAAAAGCAGAAAATTGTCCTTTCTGCACGGGGGAGGAGATGCCTGGAAGGACGCGGTGCGTGAACTTCTGCAGGGCAAGTCCCACTGGAAACAGGGAAGCGGGGAGAAGCCAGGGAGAGGCTCCCAGCCCCTGCTCACCGTATCCCAGCACCAGGATCACCATCACGATCATCACCCAGACCATGATCCCGGCCAGGAAGCGCAGCAGCACGATGAAGATCAGGCTGGCCACCATGGCGATGACGAGGCCTCTGCGGGAGGAAGGCACCCACGTGTCACTGCCCTCCCAGGCGTGGGACGGAGCACGAGCGGGACGGGAGCGATGTCGCCGCTCGCACTTCGATGATGGAAATTGTGGAAAATCCAGGGAATCCCTGAGCTCTGCCCCGTGCTCACATGATGATCCAGTACCAGGACACCGTGTAATCCTCGAAGATCTTCATGGCCAGCTGCCGGGTCTCCAGCACCACGTTGGCTTTTCTGCAAGGAGACGGGAAATGCCGATGGAGAGGGAGCCGGGGGAGACCCCGAAAACAAGAAAATTCAACAATTCCGCGCGGCAAATTCCCTGGAGCTGCCCTCGCTGCGCTTCCTTTGCTGCCCTCCGCTCCTGTTCCCAACATTTTGGTGCAGGGTTTCTAAAGCAGCGCTAACGAAGCAGCTCTTAACGAGGGGCGTTGGCCCGGGACTCACTTGGCCCCTTCCAGCAGCTCGGTAACGTTCCTGCGGCGCCCGTGGCCATCGTCGTAGGTGGTCTCGTTGCCCACCATGATGACGCCCTTCTTGGCCTGGATGGCTGGGAGGCACCTCCGTGCCACTGGCGAGACAGAGGAGGGGGTGGCTGAGCCAGAAAAACCGGCCCAAAGCCCCTCCCCAGAGCCCCAAACCCCCGCGGGACCCCCAGAACCCCCAAACAGCCTCCGAAAAACCCCGACGGAAGGCAGCGAATCGCTAACGAGCTCCTCGCTAATTGTGGACGTACGTGGGGTGCTGGGAATGAGCATGGCCGGACACTCCCTGTCCTTCAGCACCTCGAGGGGAGCCTGGGTGGGGACAACGAAGCCGGACATCAGCGCTCCGGGCAGGAATCGCCCCATGGCACGGGAACGCCGGCCCCACAACCCACCTTCCGCGAGTTCCTGAATTCGGGGGTGCAGAAATCCCGGTAATATTCCAGCAAGGAGGGGTTCCCGTAGGCAGTCAGGTACGTCATGTACCGGTCCGGGCATTTGCTGACGCAGATCTGGAGGGGAGGGGGACACCGGGGGGCTGCAGGCGACGGCCGGCATCCCGTGGGGAATCCGGGGAACGCCGCGGGCCGGGCCGTACCTGCGTGGTGGGGCACTGGAATTCCAGCAGCACCAGCGGGCTCGCGCACTTGACGATGTCAAAGTAAAAAAGGAAAGGTTTTTTCCTGAAAAACAAACCAAAACCGCCCGGTTTGGGGAAACTCCCGCCACACCCCCCGAGGAATTCGGGGTCTCTCCTGCGGCGCGTCCAGCACTCACTCGTTGGGGGTTCCCTGCTGCCCGCAGAACTGCCCGCGGCTGTCCGTGGGGTGGATCACCTTCCGGGGATCCCCGTGGGTCCAGGCTGGGGGGCACAGGACGATGACGCTGTGGTCAGCCCCCCGCAGCCCCCAGACCCCGCAGGGCCCCGCCCAGCCCCTCCTGAGCCCCGGGACGTACCCACGACGCCGACCACCACGTAGCCCACGATGGCCACCACGAGCAGGACGCAGCAGACGATGTCAGTGCAGCCCCTGCCAGCGGGGACAGGAATTTGGGGACCACAGATTTGGGGACAACGGATTTGGGACAACGGATTTGGGGACTCTGGGAGGCTCTGCTCACCTGTCATAGATGGGACCTTTGAAAGTCGGGTCATACTTCTGTGGCGTTCCTGCGGAGAGGAAGAGGAGTGGGAATGGGGGACGGCTGGGATGGGAGGAAGGCACTCCTCATCCTCCTCGCCCCACAGCACGCAGCGAGTGGAGCGGAGCGGAGGGAGCCGAACGCTTCCAACGAAATCCTCGGGATGAGCAGAATCGGGAGGAAAAAACATCTCCAGACGCCCATTCCCTGCTGCGGATCCACCGCCCGGGCCTGGGAACAGCGACTCCCTTGGAAAACTCCTTTCCACAGGTGGCTCTGCCCAAAAATGTCCCCGAGCGGTGCCAGGAGGGACCCGAAACCCCACGGAAGCACCAGAGAGCTGGCAGAGCGGGGCTGGGGGCGGCGGTAGCGGCGTGGGGGGGTCACTGGGGGGTCCCGGGAGCCCCGGGGCAGCCCCCGCCCCCGCCGCGGCCCCCCCGGCGCCGTCCCGCTGCTCCGCTTTTATTTTTAGGGTGGGAATGGAGCCAGCGTGGGAGCGGCCCAGGGCGGGGGGGCCGGGGATTTGGGGTGGGTTTTGGGGGGGCTCCGAGCAGCCCCGCGGCAGGGACATGTCCTTTTTTGGGGGGACGCGTTTGCTTTGGGATATTTTGGAGCGTTCTGGAGTTCTCTCCCCTTCCCGGGCGCCGAGCCCTCTTCTCCAAA
>VXAD01007228.1:0-94575 GCA_013399195.1 Dicrurus megarhynchus
TAGCATCTATTTATCACACAGTGCCTCAGTCTGAAGAGGATTGGGAAGGGAAAGCAGAAGGGGAAGGGAAGGGAAAGCAGAAGGGGAAGGGAAGTCAGGCCTTGTAGGGAAGGCTCAGGAGAGGTTTTGTTTAGTGTTAATAAAACATTAGTGAAAGCAACTTTCATTCTGGATGAAACCCCTGAGATTCTCAAACATGGATTTCTGCATTCCTGAAAGCAACTCCTACTCTTTCTTCGTACTCTATTTTATTTAAGTTCTTTAAAGAACATAAGAAAGCAGAAGTGAATTTACTTTATAAGCACTGCGATTCTGTATTTGAAATGCTTCAGATAGTTATATTTTTTTACAACATTTTGATCAAAACACAATTTATAAAATTTGCTATTTTTTTTCAATTGGCTGGTTTGATGAAGGTTAAAGTGCCCTGCTTGTTGTTGTGCTGAGGTGGTTTAGCAACAGAAAAGTTATTTTCTCCTATGCCTCTCTTCAGTGCGCTTCAGCAGCATTATCTGGACAGTGTTAAAAATGGTATCTTTGCCTAAGGCAAATGTCTTTTTGCCACAGTTCCCCAAATTAGCACATACCCAGTTATTGTGCACCTTTTGATCTGTCACAATAAGCTGCTGGACTTGTGCACTACCTATCTTGTCCCCAGCACTCACAGCTGAAGGTCCCCTGAGAGCTCCGTTCTGTATCAGGAAATGATGGGTGAGTGGTGCAGCCTTCCCTTCTAAGGGCATTGTGCTAATTGCCAAACCCTGAGTGCAGTGGGATCTACTCTGAGGAGCTGTAGGATAAGGGTCCTGTCTTCCAGCTCTGTATGCCACTAGTTCTTATTGATATCAAAGTGTGCTTTTCAGGGAAGATGATAATCACATTCACAGTGGATATGAACACCACAAGTGCGTGCAAAGTGTACGTTCAGGGCTGGTTTCTTTGTATTAACTTGTATGTGGGCTTTATTAGTTTTTTCATGCTTATTAAATCAATGAGCAGACCTTGAACTGAAGGTAAAAAAGATTTTCTGAGTGAGGCCAAGATGTTCTAGCCTGCTGATCTTAGACATTTTACTCCCTGCCTTATAAAGTATAGAGGGGACAGAAAAAGCAAGCTGTATTATACATAAACCATGGCCTCTGCTAGGACAGGTATCTGATGTTAAACTAAGAAAGAGCTAAGAAGTGTCATAAAATATGCAGAGGCTCATGATAATCCCAGAAATGCTGGCTGCTGTTAAGTGTTTTATAGGAGCCCTTCTGCACCCAATAGCCTTCCATCCAGTGAGAGACAAAAAGAGGAGCAGAGTAGGATGGGAGATAGCCAGTGTCACTTTTGTGCATATATTCAGTACCAGCGTGCTGCTTTCTTCCCCTGTCCTGGACTCCAACCCCAGCCCCACTTTTCCTGTTGTACTCTCAGCTGACAAACTGCAGGTGCAGACAGGCCTGGCTGGGGGCAACTTCTTCAGGCAGGAAAGTGCAGCTGCACACACTTTAGTGCCTCAAAGATTTACAGCAACTCCCCCATTTATTTCCATTTCTTTGTATAAAGCAGTGTGTCTTGGTTTAGAGACAAGTTTAGGAGAAAATGCTCTGGAATGAGTGTTTCCTCTAAAGAAAAGGCTTTCAGCAATCCCTTCCCGCCGATAAGAAATGAATGTTAGTGGATGAAATTGAAAAAAACCGTTTATTGACAAACCAAGTGCCCACACGGCATGGGAGAAAAAGTGAATAAATGCTAGATATTGAATTGTCAGAACCGTATCCCCCACACACACCCACACCGGAAAAAACAAAACAAAACAAAAAAAAACAACAAACCAACCCACAACTAAAATGCCAGGAAAAGAAAAAAAAACCCAAAACCAACTGCTGACCACATGGCAGGGAGGAGGGGGGAAAAATTGCGACAGCATTTGTCTCAGAGAAAAAAAAAAAACAAAAGGTTCACTCAGCAGCTCGGGAAAAAAAAACAGATGGGAACATGGTGAATCTCTGATGTTCATCTCCTCTTCACAGCAGATGAAGCTGGTGGATTTAGGTTCCTTTCTCTTGCTGGGTCGGCTTTTCCGAGGTCTGAGACTGGGAGGGAGCGGCCGCTCGGCTCCCCACCAGAACTCCCTTCTCCCGTCCATAGTCCTCTCTGACCTCGGACCGAACCAAACCCAACAGCTCAGGGAAAAAAACAAAGACCGACCAAGGATTGTTGCCACAGTCTCCAAGGTCCGGGAAAGGGAAAAAACTTTTTTGCCGAAGCTAACAAAAAGCCAAGCTAGCTAAGCAGCCAGGAGAGCCCCCTCTGCCCGGCACCACGGACGCCTGGGGAGTGAGGGCTGAAAATGCCCGCGCAAGAGCCCCAAGGCTCCCCCGTCCCCTGGACCCACGTGAAAGCCACAGCAACCATTGCTGGGCCTAGAACAGACGAACAGGGAATAGAAAAGCACCGCAAGATACAATGTATGAACGAGACAGACTCTAGCAGAGACAGCAGAAATCTAAGCTGTATCTAAAGAAGACCTTCAGAGCAAATTTCAGGTGACAGACAATGCTCAGGCATGGCAGTAAAGGGTGCAGGACAAGTACCATAGAGTCAAATTGCCTTTATTAGAGGCTCAGCAAAGAGGGAAATTGTTCCTCTGTGACAAGAACAAAGAATATAATTAACTAACAGGTCTGCTTAAGTCGGTGCCATAGTAAATCCATAGTGAGTTTGTCTGTACTAACCAGTGGGAGGGATGGTCTCTAAGCTAGCTGGGATGAGCTACAGCAAATGGAGCAGCAATGCCAGGGAAGAGGATTTATTAATTATATGAAAGAGAGCTCTCACAGCAGCAGGACATTACAGGACAAAAAGAACAGCTCATCCCTCAAACACTGAAGTGAGCAAACACATACCAGCGTGGGGTTTCCTGCCACTGCGACCCCTTCTCCTTCCTGCTGTTCATTCCATGCTTTGGGATTTTCCTCCCAGCCCCGATGTCAGCAGCACACATCACTGACAAGCCTCTGACAGCAGCAGCATCAAAGAGATGTCTGGCAGCAGAACATCCCCTGGGGACCCAGTGAGCCTGAGAGGAGACATGGGCTGGTCAGTGAGAATAACACACAGCCATTAGAAGGAGATGGCAAAGTATGTTAAATGACTGCATAATAATGCTCCTGCTACCTCTGTTTTCAGAGGAAACACACATTTTATTGCAAAATTAAGTATAACACCTGACAAAATAAAATCCCTCTCCTGCCTGAAAACATTATCCTTACTACAACTGTACTTTAACCTGACTATTCATGACTGAAGAGAACTTTTTCTTTTCTTGAAGAGAATATTTTTCTTTTCAAAAATATTTAATACATGTCACAAACTCTTGCTGTTTTCTCTAATGTAAAGTGGTCACTTGGGAGCAGAATGCAAATAATGGCATATGTTTCAGTAAGTGTTAAAGGACTGTTCACAACACTTGAGGAGTCCCTGAGACTGAGAGTTTGGTGATAGAAAATCCAGATAAACAAGAGGAAGCATATACCAGGAGAGATTGTCTGTTTTCAGATAGAAAATTTAAGCTATTAAATCAGAAAAAAACACAAAAAGGTCAAGGGAAGGAGGACTTGATACTACTTTCAGTGAGCTTTCTGTAAAACTTACATTAAAATTACAATTATCTGCATAGGTTTTTATGAGCGGACTAAAACCAGAACTTCCCAAAGCTCTAGAAAATAACAAAAGTGCTACAGTTTTGTAATAAATTTACAGTCAAGACAAAATGTTATGATGATACATTTATGGATGCACAGGTGAAGGAACTAGGTAATAGTTCAAATGAAAATCAGAATGACAGAGCATCTACAAATTCAAGTTCATTATTAAGATGAGTGGGATTTGACAGAGTATAAGAGGCCAAATAGCCAGGAGATATCTCATAGATATCCTTACAAGGTAGAACCTAAGGTAAACCTTGAGTAAACCAACTTCTGACAAACATGCTCCAGGATTTACAAGCCACCATGGATCCTCTGCATTAAATGGTTTCTTCAAGGATGGTTTCCATAGATTGTGTTCAGAACCTCCATCTTACTTGTCAGCTAATTGATTTTTCTTATCAAATATTAATCCTCTTCCTTGAAGCAATAATGGAAGAAGATCCTCTGTCTGGATTGGTCTGGTTCTTGTCCCATAATTGCTGTGAGTAGATGAGGTTTCTGACACACTGCTGCTTCTTCTGTTTTAGTTTTTTTGCTCTCTCTCCTCTATTTCCAATGTAAAAGCCCACACCTCATCTACTCCATTAACAGCTTGTTACTAGATACAGGATGGAAATAGCAACATTCTTCAGGTTCAGTGCTCCCAAATGATTTCTGGATTATAGGTTTTTAATCAGTCATGTCTATTAGATCTGATTCTCTCTTAGGAAGCTCTCACAACAGCACAGACACCAGAGTTGCTGACATGTAGATTCAGGAGGAAGTATTAAACCTGGCCACAGTCAGAAAATTAATGGATGAAGCGCCTGAAATATTTTTATGCCTGTCCCTTTCCTTGCTAAAGACAGCCTAGAGATTCTTCTAGACACAAGGTAGCCTGAATCTGTCCAAACATACATACCACCATTATAAATCCCTCAGGAGTATCTGACCTCCCCATCACTAGTCCTATATCCTCATTCTCACTAAGGGCTCACAAATCAAACTCACTCCCAGTCTATATTCCAGGTCACTTAGGAGCTGGTGCTAAAAAGGGGGGAAAAGAGTAAAATTCAAAAACTGAATTAATCCTGACACAAGAAATTCACACAGCCTGTTATCCAAGGATTGAAAGGAGAAAGGGGGCAATATGTCATAAATGTGAAAAATACATATAATCTATTTCCATATATATAACATGGAACATTATGCAAAATATATAATGATAGATACTCCCATATACACACACACACAACATAAACAGAAAATATTTCATTCATATATATATATACACACCAAAATGTTTCTGGAGGACAAAATTGGAAGCATGTGTCCAGACTCAATGTCCAAATAAATCCAGTATCTCCAAGCCATTATTTACATTGCAGGATGCTGATATATTTTTCCTATTCATCCCTTTGGCACCAGAGTGAGTTTTATGCAGCATATCTTTTATAAGAACTGTGGTTGGAACACAGGCTCCTGAAGTGGATACAAACACCAGCAGCGGCACAAACGTAGCTTAGAAGCTCTACAAAACTTGGCACAGAACAGGGTCCTGCTGTCTTCAGCAGTGTTGGGACACGCCCCCACCTGAGACCTGCAGATCACTAGAAAAGCTCTAACACTAGTTTTCAAATCAATCACACACAGGATATACATGTTTGTATATATATATGCTATACAAATTCATGTATACATACAAAATTTGCAAAATTTTAATATATATATATATATAAAAGCATATACATCTATATAAATGTTATTGTTATCCAGAAACTTTTATTTTTGCTAAATGCTATTATGAAACCTTCTTGTTTGGCCAAAAGAATTCCTTTCAGGATCTGGTTCATAGTGTACTGGGTTTAGCTGGGAAAGAGTTTGTTTTGTGCACAGCAGCTGATACAGTGCTATGCTCAGACTGGGGAGGAGAACAGTGTTGGTCACACAGTCATGCTTTCTTTAGCTGACCAGACATGTCCCATGCCATCTGGCATCATGTTCAGCAAGTAAGCTGAGGAGGAGGTTTTTCCAAGGTAACCATGGTGATCATTGCCTGGGACCAGGTGGACATCATGATGGTTAGTGATTGTTTGTGCATCCCTTGGTGGGGTTTTTCCCTTCATTTTTGTTCCCTTTCACTTATTTATATGTCTGTATCTCAACTTACAAGGCTTTGTGGGTTTTTTCCTCACTTTTGCCCTGTTGCCCTTCCAATTCTCTTCCCCATCCTGCTGGGGGAGGTGAGTGAGCAGGTGGGTGGGGGCTCACCTGCTCACAGTCTGCCCAGCACAGCCGGGTAAGGACATGGGTTGGCAGCACGAAGCATCCTTCTCACATAAGGCAATAACGCTATTTCAGCATCCTCCACACCTGCAGTCCTAGGAAGGGCAAAGTCATAGAGTAGGGCAAAATAAAAACTTTTACATGGCAGCATAAGTGATGTCTAAAGCAACAGCCTTTAGAAAATAGACTTTGAGGATACCTTGTAGACTGACTTTTCACAAGTCAGATACTCCTAAAATTATTCTTGAACTATTTTCAGTAGACTTGTTGTTCAAAACCTTTTGTTTAACACCACATTCCCAATGAATCTTTGATCCACTGACATGGGAGTGGGAAGAAACTCCTGAGTTCCCAAATCCTGCTGCCAGCTGTGAGGGACGGACTGCCACGTCACAATCTTGCTCATGTATTTCTCAAGTTCTGTTTAAGACCAGGTAATGCACTAGCCTGCACAGGTGCCATTGAGGGGTTTGCCTTACTGATGGCTCTTTATGCCTCATTTGGCTAGGAAATACTCTTGAAATGGAAAGAGAAATATACTTACCCTTTCGATGATACATGGGCTTGGGGTATTGGGTGTGTTGTTTTTCCTTGTCATTGGCCAAGACTCTGCTCCTGTGATAATGAGGAACCTCTAATTAACACTTGGTTGGTTTCTATCGATCTGTTTGTGCGGTGCTCCCTCCTCCCTTCAGAGACTGCTCTTCCCCATGTCTTATATAAGACACTTCCAGTAACACACCTCTAGAGATGCCTTTTCCCCCCAGAACATTGTATTTTGGACTCCTGACCAGTTTATGATGTATTACAAACCAATTTCTTCTGTAGTGTTCCCACCCTGGATTTACCATCTGATTCTTTCCTTTCATATGGATTCATTCTTGTTACGAAATTCCCCCTCTCTGACCAAGGTCAGTTCCTCCAGTTTATCTCGCTGTTTCGGCTCCTTTCTCCTCAGCGTTCCCCTGGCCCCTTCCCGCCGTGGTTCAGCCCCGGGGGAGGCCTCGCCCAGGCTCCCCGTGTGGGGCAGGCTGGGGCAGCAGTCCAGCCATGGTGGTGGTGGAGTGGGGTGAGCATGGAGGGCGGTGGGAGGCTGTGGGTCAGGCTGGGACCCCCACACCCACGGCCCTGCTGGGGCTTGGCGGGACCCTTGGGATGGCCGTGACGGGAGGGTGAGGAGGGTGCACTCTGCCTCAGCCTCTTACAGGTTCACCACGCTGCTCTTCAACTGCCTTCTCACCTTCGGCTCCCACTTCTGCTTCGACATCCCCAGCGTCCTGCAGCAGCAGCTCCAGGGCGTGAGTGCTGGGGGTCGGTGCCGGGAGTACATGCTGGGCCTCTGTCCAGGCCATGCAAAAAGGGGCTGAACCAGCAAGACTGTTGTAGATGAATTATTGAGAGTTGGCTTTTGCCGTATGTTGTATGAATTATGGGTTATGTTATGAGTTATATTATGAGTTGTGATGTTGGATATTATGATATTTTCCCAGGGGAAATATCAAGGTGATAGGATATGTTGAAATGTTTAATGTTGCTGGGGTGATTTGGTTGTGGGGGTTGGTTTTTACAGGGGCTGTATGGTCTGTGTGCTGTAACATCAGTTCTGTGGGGTTTGGAAGGGGCCGGGCTGCTGCCAGCCAGACTTGGAAGGCACCACCACAAAAGGAATGGGACTCCAACCAGCGAGGACCCTGAAGGCCACAGCACCAGAAAAGCGCGGGCTCCCACAAGATTGACGAGGGGGTGAGACTGTGCAAAACTGTAAATAAATATGCATCAGGCTGATGCAATCACAGGGGTATAAAAGGCAGGATCGCCATTTTGTGGGCGAGCCTCTGGCACCCAGCCATGCTCCCAGAGCTGTCCCCTTTTGCTTTGCTCTATGGAGTTCTCAATAAATTTTATTAACTCATTTCCATATCAGATCTGGGTCGTTTATAACAAGACGGAGGCATTGGTCGCCAGTGGAGTTTCCAAACCTTTTCCTGTGGTGTCACTACCCGAGTCATGCTCCAGGGTCTGACCTCCCAGATGCTGGGGGTGAGCAGTTGTTACTGGTGTATCCACTGTGGAGATGCACAAGCCAGGGCAAACCATGAGGGGTTTGGGCTTTCTCTGCTGCCAGGATAACTGGGAATGTAACGCCTGCCCTTGCCCCATGGTTGTCGGCTCCGTGTCACTGCACTAATGAAGGCTGGTCAGGACTTCACACCCCTGTATGTAGGAGATCCATAGCACTGACCATCAGTACCTGCCTGGGCTGGGAGACAGCGGAGTTGGAGGTAGGGCACGAGGAAAGTTTTTCTCAGTCTCCAGATCCAAACTTTCAGGCACTACAGGCATCACTTCACATGTTTGCTGGCCCAAAGACAGAACTGTGCAGGGGGGTCGGAGGAGGACTCTCTTTTCTAAAAACTACTCACAGTCTCAGATTATGGAAAAAGCTATTGTTCAGGGTTCAGACTGACATCCCAGCAGATTGCTGGGATTTCTCCAGAGATGCCAGAGTGCCAAAGCTTAATTTCTGAACACCTGACAAATTCTTACTTGACTCATTTTCCTGTCATGTCTGCATTTAGTTCCATATCTCCTGAGAGGATTTGCCTCGCATGTGCTGTCTGCTGGCAGATCAGTGTGTGTAGGTGGAGAGTCACTGTCCTGTTCTCTGTGTGCCTCAGTAGCCAGGGAAGAATAACTAGAGCTTGCAAGTTGTTTTTTTTTTTTTTTTTAATTTGAATGCAGTCAGTCCCTAACATGCAGACAGTGAACTCCGGGCTAAATTGGATGCAGTTTGTTATTGCAAACACGAGTATGACTGCCCCCAAAAAACAGGTCAGTATTACGTCACATTTTGTAACCTAGGTAAGTTTGTAGGGTAGTGAAACTAAGCTGTATTTTTCTGTTACTTGTACTATGCAGAGTTTTTATCTGTTGACACTTTTGATATATTTTTACTCTAGTGAATTTAGCCTCTCCCTGTCTCACACCAGTGGTACCATGGTAGTTGGAGCAGCTGAAATGAGGGCTTGCAGTGAAACACTTCATTCTAGAGAGCTGCTTCCATGCATCATCAGATATTTCTGCTGCAGCAGGTCTGAGGGGTTGTGACACTGTACAATGGCCATATAAAAATCATGTGATTAAAATCACATTTCTCTTGTGCTTATTCGAGGTGTCTAGCTTGTGCCTGTTGATGTGAAGACCCAGAACTCATCTTCTAATGCAGATGGATTTTCAGTAGCTGGAAGATCCTAGCAGGGGTTTCCTGATCATACAGTGTTGAGGAGATGTTGCTTTTCAGTAGCTGAGTTGGTTTTGCACAGCCTGGTTCTTGGCAGCGGGGGGGCCACAGAGGTGGCTTCTGTGAGAAGCTGCTGGAAGCTTCCACCATGTGTGGCAGAGTCAGTCCCTGATGGCTCTGAAGATGGACATGGCAATGGCCAGGGCTGGGCCAGGTAGAGATGATGGTAACATATTTAAGAAGAAAATCAAAACCAAGTGGGGCACAATTTTTCCTAGCCAGAGGAGACAATAAAAACATGTGAGGGAAACAACATGGAGACACCAAGGTCAGTGGAGAAGGAGGGGGAAGGAGGTGCTCCAGGAGCCAGAGCCGAGATTCTTCTGCAGGCTGTGGTGATGACCATGGTGAAGCAGCTGTGCCCCTGCAGCCCCTGGGGATCCCTGGGGGATGCAGAGATCCACCCGCAGCCTGTGGGGATCCATAGGGGATGCAGAGATCCACCCACAGCCCGTGGGGATCCCTGGGGGATGCAGAGATCCACCCACAGCCNNNGCTGCAGCAGGTTTGGGAGGGCTGTGTGCCCGTGGGAGGGACTCACGCTGCAGCAGGTTTGGGAGGGCTGTGTGCCCGTGGGAGGGACTCACGCTGCAGCAGGTCGCAGGGAGCTGCTGCTCGTGAGAGTGGAACCGCGCTGGAGCTCACGGAGAAGTGTCTCCCGTGGGAAGGGACCCCACGGTGCCGCAGGGGAAGGACTCCTCTCCCTGAGCAGCGGAACAAATCCTCGGGTGACGAACTGACCAAAACGCCCACCGCCTGTCTTCCTGCGCTGTCAGTGGGAAGGAAGGAGGGGTTGGAGGGGGAAAAGGTGTTTTAAGGGCTTATTTTACTTCTCTTTATCCTCCTCTGATTCTTTTAGTAATAAATTTACTTTGTAGCTCTAAGTTGAGCCTGTTTTGCCTTTGGAGTGTTCTTTCCCAGTCCTTATCTCAACTCATTAACCCTTCGTTAAATTTTTCTCACCTCTGCCCATCTGTGTCAGGGGAGGGCGAGCGAGCAACTTTCATGGGTGCCTGGCGTTTGGTCAGTGTCAAACCACGACAGCAGCAAAACCAGTGTTATTAAATCGTGCCAGGTCTATCAGTTTCCTACTCTTCAGCAAATGCTTTAGAACTATGAATTAATACAGACTAACACTAAGTTTCATATTTACATGTTGCATAAGACTTCAGACTATGGAATGAGGAGTCAGATCAAGGTGAACTATAGCCAAGAAACTAAGGGATCAGATAAAGCTGATGGCACAGTCTCCTGGCTTTTCTTCTGGACTGAAATGTGTATAAATGCGCTGAGCTTCTGCTGCTACTGCCACAGGAAGGGAAAGGGAAGCCGTGCTGTGCCAGTGGCCAGTCATTTCCCATTTGACAAGGGCTGGCTTTCTGGGAGAAGACACAAGTCCCCTAATGGCTGGCTGGTCATGGAATTGGGAACTGAGCAGGAGAAATAGAAATCTAGTAGGGAAGAACTTCATTTTTAAAGGCATACATGAGTTTTTGTCTGTATCTGCACCTCACAAAGGCTCTGTGACTTGTACAGAACTTGACCTGCCCCAGTGGAACTCACAGTAACAGCACCAGGCGTAATGGCACACCGGAGTGTGTGGAAGGCTTGGGAATGACTCCAGCTCAGTACAACCTGCTGTATGCAATCTATGCTTGGACTTGAGTCACTTTGCTCTAGCTTTGGGGGTGGGGTGTTTTGGTAGTTGCTTCCAGGCAGTGAGATGCACATTTCTGTTCTAGTTTTCTCCCAGAAATGCAGTAGTGGTTATTCTGGCTAGATTCCTGATTGATAAACTGGGAAATCACTGTAAGTTCTGGGGTTCAATGAATTTATTCCTGTACTGAAGTGGAATTTCAGGCTGCCCTTTCAATGCAAAGGGATGATTAAAGGTCCCACTGTACTAACACCACAGAGGGGTGGAGGGTAGGGACAGCTCTGTGTGTGAGTGTGTGATGGTCAGCTGAGCAACTGAGACATTCATGCTTTGACCACTGACTTCACCTGAATTGACACAGCATAGCAGTAAAAACACTCTTCTCTGACATAGACGTGACAGAGACTAGTATTACATGTTTTTGATGGGACAAACTGATAAAGCAGGGTTCCCAGCTCTGATGTTTGCTCTGGTGTGTGCTGAAAGCTAAGATCCAGCAGTCCCAGCAAATGCAGTCGTGCTCTGTATCACAGAGGTAAATGTCTTAGAGAGGAGAGGCACAGAGAAGATCATGTCCTCTAGGTCATAGTCTGCAATGGAGCTCAGGGCAAGGTCAGAGACCATAGAGTTCAGAGTCCTCTTCAGAGTCCCCTGCCACCTACTCTGCCTCCATGCCACCACGATAATATCATTATTTTGAGGATTGCCGAGTCATTTTATAAAGAGACCAGTCTTTACAAAATTGAAAATGGAAAGTAAACTGATAAGGTTTACTGGTGTGTTTTGAGGTTGTTCTTTAGCTTTTTGACACAGAATGCTTTTGTCCTAATTTCAGCATGTCTGCTGAGTTTTGTGCACTTTTTCTGTTTCTCCCTAGTTGGTGTTTTTGTCTTCTCTCTTCTCACTGTGCTGGGATCATCCATCTTTGCTTTAGGCTCACACTACGGCCCGCCATACCTCCTCCCCATGATGTTGACAGGAAGACTGCTCTTTGGTTCTGGGAATGGGTCATGGACTAGTAAGGAACTCACATTTACATAGTCTCATATTCTCATATTTACATTTTAGCAAAGGGTCATGATATGTTTTTGCCTCCTAGACCCTTGTCCTACCAGTCAGCTTCACCTGCTCTCCCCCTGGGACTTGTGTTGCTGGCAGAACACTGTTCCTTGATTTAATGTGTGATGAAATGTTTAAGTCTTCCCCTCTAAAACATTGTCCTTCTCTCAAGGGTGGGGATTGACATGTGATTTCTCTGCCTTTGGAGTTGTTTTTGCTTGCCTTACAGGAGTGATAAGTTCACCTCCCATGCCCTGCATGATTTAGTACATTCTAAAATGGACTGTGAGGCTGGCACACACCTCCTCTGGCACATGCGTCCTCTTGGCATGCATAGAGCATCCCCCAGCCTGAGCTCTCCAGCTTGAGAGAGCTGTGGCTTCTGTGCCATGATCTTGGTCAAGCCTGTCTGTTCAAGAGAGGATTTTCCTCTTCTCCAAGTTGTGCAGAATCGTATCACAGCCTTCAGGGTCAAGGGGAAGGAGCTGGCACTGGCATTTGGACTGACTCTGTCTTTCTCCCATCTTGGGAGTGTGGAGGATCACTTCTTCACCCAGCAGTTTGCGACAAAGTTTGGAATGCAGTGGACATTCTGGGGAGGTGTTTTTCTTTGGTGTTTTCTAGACCCAGGCCAGCCTGTTTTGTCCAATGATTAAAAGAACCTGAAAGAGGTAGTGAGGTAAGCAAGAAGTGGCACATGACTTTCCAGTTTTTCCTGTTGCTTTCTGTGTGCAATGAGTGTTTCTGCACTGATGCCAGAAAACCCTCTCTAACTCTCTAGTGTCAGCCTGACATTTTTGTTTTCTTGACATATTTTAACACCTGCAGTTACAGATAGTCAGTACTTAATATAGGCATATTCCCATGGAATAGAAACTTCAGAGTGAAAGAGACTGGAATGAAATGTGTTTGTTATTCTGTACTTTGGCCAGCAGAACATGCTGATTCTGCAGCAGTGTCTGTACTGGTCCCGACAGAAGATGCCTTGCACGTGGCTGATTGAAAACATGTTTAAATTACTGTGAGAAGCAGAACCTGAATTGCACTTTTCTTAGTGTGAATTTATTCTAGGGCTTGTGTCTTTAGAAGACTTAAGCTTCTCTCCTCTTTTTGGTGCAGTGAGATGAGATCTCTCTCTGGTGGAAGGAGGGGTTTAAATGGCACATGGGTACTCTGCTGGAATGGTGATGTTAAGGAGACTTGCTTCAGGGCCCTCTGTGTACAAAGACTCAGTGATTATCGAAAAGTGTTATTTACCAAACAACAAGGCAGTATGGGCCATCACTCACGGAAAGGAGGATGCATGTGTTAGATATATCTCTTGCAGAAATTGAAACCCATTGGTGTCCTCTGTTTCCAGCTCTCAGAGAGAAAGCTGTGGTGGGCACGTGTCATCTCTCCGTTCTGCGACGATGTGTCACATCCTGTCTGACATTTAGTTTTGTGCTCAGGCAGCATTTGCAAGCACAGCACAGTGACTTCTGTAGCCCATGAAAGGGTCAACGCATCAGACAAAGTGTGCGTGCATCTCAGAAGCTGTTTTGGCTCTTTGGAAAACAAAATGAGCACAGAACTCTTTCTGAGAAGGATGTCTGCAGCAGATGTCCATTGCCAGACTTGCTTTGGCGTATGCAGCATAACCAGACTCACTACTCTGGAGCTGCCTGTGCTCACAGGTCAGATTGCTGTGGTAACTGCAGCAGGTCACACCAATGAAGAGGTACAGCCTGGTTTCCTGTACAACCCTGAGATGCCTCCCCTGTTCTGGGAACCAGGGAAGTTTCCGTGTCTGATTTGCTTTTACCTTGGGTTTATTGCACAGGCCTGCTGCAGGTCAGGAGCATTCTAGCCACAGGCCAGCTGAGCTCTGCCTGAGAGTCTAAGGTGGCTTTAGCCTCACCGGCCTCAGGTAGTCCTGCAGCCATGGGAGCTCAGTGGGGAAAGCTCAGGGATTGTGACAGGGTGGTGCAAGGTGAAGGGTCCTACTCTATGTTTTAAGAGAAGCCACACTTAGGAGTCCTGGAGAATTCAGCATTTTACATGCAGTGGGTTTTGTCATTCAGCGCTCTCCACTCTGAGGAATTTCTAACACCTCTTGTTTTTCCCAGGGAGCCTGCTCTGTGTGCTGGGGTTTGTTTCAACCCTCACAGTCAGTGTACTTGATAAAGTGGGCATGAAGCAGCTGGGCTTGGCTGGCATTATCCAGCAAGAATCAAAAAAAGTGGTACATGGTGCTTTTCCATCTCCATCTTGGAAATCCCAGGTGCAGGAGCACTGTCTCTGGAACGCAGGGAAGGCTGCAGCAACAGGAGCCAGTCCTGGCCAGGAGAGGGCATTCCCACCCCTCGGTTCAACCCCACAGAGCAGTGCTGAGCAGATCGCATCTGTGAGCCACCAGCCAAGAGTTCCGTGCCTAGAGCCTTCCGGGGAGCAGAGGTAGCACTCAGAATGGCAGTAGCTTGCTGAGCCAGTTACTTCCTGACTGTAGGTGGCTCAGAGGAGCATTTTGTGCACAAAACTAGCTGGTAGCATCCCTCTGAACTGCTTTCTGGCTCCCAGGATCCAGGATAGCAAATAGCTAATCTGGGCAGCCCTTAGCTTGCCAGCCCTTATCTTCAATTCCTCCTTGCATTCTGCTGTCTAGGAACAAGCATTACAGGCAACTTTGGTCTGCAATTTTTATGTCACTTTGATGTATGATGGCTTCCTTCTCATGACAGTACTCTCAACTGGTTTCTGCAGCTGTGACTCCTGTTTATACTGTACCTTTCCGCTGTGTTTCACTTAAGGATGTGCTTAACAGAGCCTGCTCAAAACAATCTCTTGCAGCCAGAACCTTTATAAAAATAAGAAAGTTTTTTTGTTTTCTTTACTGGATAGTGTTAAAGAAGGAATGTTTTAAGAGTCAGCAAATCTCAAATTTCACTTAGAGGTGCGTGAGCTGCCTTTCAGTTCCCTTTTACCTGCCATTACTTCTTAAATCTCTTGTGCCCTTCAGTGGCTTGCAGAAAATGACACTGGTGTGAAGCTGGGCTGTTTTCCTTGGGAGTGAGGGCACATCTTGTCTTCAGGACATCCAGCACCTTCCCCTTCACTGCTGGCTCCTGGTCCTCACCATCATGTTCTTCTACACTGGAGTCTTCCCCTTTGTGGCAGACGCCAGGTGTTCTGTGGCTATGGCCTACTGACTGACATGAGCCAACAGAGCCTTGCAGGCCTCGATTTTGGGCACACTGGGAAATACAGGGGTAATAGGCTTGTTCCTTCCACTCATGAAATGTGGAGAAACATGCCTTTAACACCTAAAGGTCTGAGGGTTCTTTGACCTTTCTTTCCCTTCAAAGATGAGAGAAGCTTCTGGAAGACACCAAAAATACCTTAAAGGAAAATGATTCATCCAATATTTAAAGCTTCAAACACCGCCAAGGAGGATCAGAAGGATTTGGGAGAAGGGGAAGAAATACTCCATTTAAAAAGCAGCCCATAGACATTTCCCCTTTGTGATAGCCCAGCAAAGTGTGTGTCTCCTGAGCCGGGCGGGGTGTCAGCTTCACAAACCTGGGGCAGCTCTGCCCTGCAGCTGCTGCACTCTACTGTGTCTGGAATATAACTAGGCTTGCTCAGCCTGGGTTTGTACAAGAGGAAGCCTTTGTATCTGGTGAAGGCTTCAGACTTTTTAATGCCTGCCTTTGCTTAAAAGAAAGCAGCAACCTGGCCATCTAAATTGAGACTCCTGCTTCTGTCCTGGGGCTCTGCCACAGACTTGTTTTGCTGCTTCGTTCCCATTAGTGGATGATGCGGCTTCTGTCACATAATGAGGACCAACTTTTATATTAGGTAATGCCTGCAGTAAAAGAAATAAAATTATTTTGGTAGTATTTCATTAGTGATGTGTAGGAAGCCACTGTGAAATCAGGAGGGAAGAAATGTCATGAACATGACAACTGATGGGAAGTAGCAATACAGGTAACCAAATCAAGTTTAAGTAGCTACAAGATCTTTAAAAAAACCTCTGTGAAAGCTGTTATACTGAATGACTGTAAATTCTGTAAAGAATTAGAGGAAGTTTAATGAAATTTCTGCATGTTCCTAACAAAGGTGGAAGGCAGGTTTTGACAATGGGTATTTTTTGCTATAACCAGGTCTCCTTAAAGGAATTTCCCTGGGACAATTCCTAGTATTTCTCAAATGTAGATGTTCAGTATAAATGCTGATCTTTGCTGCTGGATTATTTTTAGACCATTGTCCTGCCCCTCAGCATTCACGCCCTTGAACTGATAAGGCTTTT
Source organism: Dicrurus megarhynchus (assembly GCA_013399195.1). NCBI lineage: Eukaryota > Metazoa > Chordata > Aves > Passeriformes > Dicruridae > Dicrurus > Dicrurus megarhynchus. Next base: position 16,272 of record VXAD01007228.1, read on the forward strand.
TGCCTCTTAAAAGAGGATGTCAAAACTTCACCCATGTGGTTTGGACAGGTGATAGCACATTGCTCCTGTGAGCTGTGCTTGATGGAAAGAAACACATGCTCCACTTTAATCTGCAGTTTCACTCTGCACTTGCAGAAGTGTCTCGAAAGTGTCTGAAAATACCAGCTCCTCTGTGGTGTGCACCAATTAAAAAGAAAATAAACCACCAAAGGCTTGGCACTACAAACCAGACAGAATCAAGCTTGTTTACAAGTCCTCTCATTCAAACCCTTCTTGCCCATATGCTTGTGCTCAAACTTACTTTCTATCAAAATAACCAGATCAAGAATACTAATTATATTATTTTCTTGGCTTCATTTTATTTTTAGCAAGTTTATCCAGGATAAATATTCTGGTTACAATCAGCAGGCAGCCGCTTACATTTCTGGGGCAGTGTACGACAGCTCCCTCGTTCTCGCCACAGCAGTTGGCATATTAATTGTGAATACCCAAAACACAAAGCACTTGCCAATAACTTGTTCCTGATTTTTTGAAATGTCTGCTACAGCCCCCTCAAACAGAATTTTACCTGTTGTGGCTGAATGAGGAGTCCTTCATATCCTTGCAAACTGTGAGATGCATCTTAGCCTGACTTAAATTACAAGAAGTAACATTCCTCTGTTTTTACCTCTGTCCTGTAATTGTGCTGTGGTAGCATCAATCCATGGTACGTGGCTGTGTGTTTTGGGAAGTCTGAGACTGGAACAGAAAGAATTGGGATAAGCTTTGCAAGTAGATGGGAAAGGACAATCTGCATGCAATCAGGCCCTGTTTTGTCGAACAGCTTCCATTCCTTATTTCCATAATTATCATGATATAATGATGTTTTCCCTCCCCCTTTGTAAAAGCCTGGGGTTTTGCCTGAGTACCGCACACCTAGTAACATTTCAGTCTCAGTTCAGAGGTATGCAAGAGGTAGAACAGCTGGTCTGCTACACTGCCAACAGCCAGGAAATGCCATGTCACTGCCACTCCTGCCAGCCCACTTTGTGCAGCCCCTTGTGCCACTAGGACCCACGGGAAGCAGGATACCCTGGAAGAGCCTTTCTGTTTGTTCCCTTCACCAGGACTACATTGGACTGAGAGGTGTCCTTGCTGTTGGCTGTGCCATACTGACTCTGCCAGTCTTCGCTCTCCTGGCATTCACATCTGTGCCTCCACTGGTCTCTACCATCTGGCTGGGAATCACTTACTCCTTCGCTGCTGTGAGTTCTCAATCGTAGCTGGGTGTATTGTGGCTACACTCCTACATCTAGATGGCGTATTACTGCTGCCCTGCTGAGCAGGTTTCGCAGCCACAGGTTGAAGTCATTGGCTCTACAAACCTTTAGTCTTTGCTTAGTAACAAATAACCCTAAAGAATCAACATGGAGCAGAAGGTAGAGCACAGTGAGGAAGCACTCAATACAGTGCAAAGCATTAACCTCACTATGCTTTGCTTGGTGCTCTTTTACCTTGACAGTAACACCTGAATCTCCTATGAGTCTCAAGAGTTAAGTCATCAGATCTGACTCCCATTCTGAAATATGAATCGGGTTATTTCAGTTTCAGACAACCTGTGCTGTCTGAAGCTGCTTGAAAAGGATGTCTAGAATAAGTCAATAGGCTGGAGGGACAGACACCAGATTTCTTGAAGAGCAAGTATAAATGTTTACTTAGTGGGAATAATTCCTTTTTGAATGAATGTCCATCTAACATCTTTAAATCAGACTCTTGAGTTCCTGTTCTCATTGCTCTCCCCAGGCTAGTAGGTGGCCATCTATACTGCTTGTGGTCCCCCAAGCGACTTTAGGGACAGCGATGGGGCTGGCAACTTCTGTACAGATGGTTGGTGCTGGCCTTTCAAATCTGATTGTTGGACACATTCTGGGAACAAAGTCCAGGTGAGAATGCTTTATCTTTTCTTTTTTAAATAAGCAGAGAAGTCACCAGTGCTTTAGTGGAGCAGTGTGAACAGGAATCAGGATTTGCAACCTGATGCTGCAGGGAACTAGAGAAACGCCTTAGGTATCTTCAAGTGACTGGTTGTTCTCTCCTGTTTTGGCTTTCTAGTGAATTAAAGATCCCTCTATGGTGCTGGCAACAGATGATGATCTTTATGTTGGCTAATGCTGTCACATGCATCATTGCCTCTGTTAGCCTCAATGTTGTGGACAAGTATCAGGCACGTGTGATAAAAGGTGAAGAATAACTGTGCATCACTGAGCTCCTTTTAACAAAGTAATAGCTGTTGGGTGTGTATGTGAATGACTCTCAAAAGGGGACTGCGTAAGAGGAGAACCCTCTGCTCCATGCTGATACAGTGCATCACAGTTTTGCCTGGTACCAAGCCACTGGTGGCTGTATGTTTTCTGCAAGACAGTGAGAGCAAGGGCTAGGACCCAACTGTGGCAATGTGTATGTACAGGAAAAACAGTGTCCTTTTGTCAGCAATTGCTGCCTTGATTTTCCATGATGGCATGCTGGACAGAACCAGAAAGGGAGCACCTGTGGGGCAGGACAGAGACCCTGCAGATGCAGCACAGCTCCTTGATGATGACACAGGAACTGAAGACTCTGTCAGCTGAACCTTGGCAGGGAGAGAATGACTGCACTGCCAGACACACCACTGATCACTTCTGCCTGAAAGTGTTTTAGCCTGTGTACTTTAAACATCTTTAAAGGGAATCTTGAAGGCAATTGTCTACAGACTGGGAATCTTTCTACTTTTTTAGGTGTTGCACACAAGCAAAAGGGGTCTCCTCTGTGGTTCTTGGGCATTGTCCAACACCCACACACCTGCATGGGGCACTTTAAGGTCTGCACTGCAGTCAGTGAAGCTCACCTAGCTACGCTTGTTCATGAGCTGTTAGACAGCTGCTTGTCAACCTTGCAGCACAACTGCCTGTGAAGGTGTGCCTGCCCGCTCTGCCACCAGAATCCTGCACAACAGCACTTACTAACACCCGGCAGGCCTGCTGTTTCACTCACTGCTCTAGATAAGCCTCTTCCACAGATCATGTGCCCATGCAAGGGACATCATCATTATTCTTTAGGCAGGAGTCTGAAAATCAAACTGATGACCTTTTGCACACAAGCTAGCTTAACTGCTTATTACTTTACTAGAAATGCTCTGTAAGCTGTGTGTATTCATTGCCCTTCAAAAGCATAAAAGGTTTTGATCTGGAATTCTGTCCTTTATACCCCAGTGCTCTTAGGAAGGCTAGAGGCTTATTTTACTCAGCCAGCTGCCCTCTGCACTGGGCAAATGTTCACAGTGTTTTCAAAAGCACAAAGGAGGCTTTAAGAATGAAGTAAACTCTAACAGCCAAGTATGAGAAATGTTGAAGTGAATGACACATGTAAATTACTACAAATTTTTAAGCGAAAGAACAGCTGTGCTCAAGTTGCATTTAATATAAACAGTTCTAGACTGAACATGAGTTAGGCACTGATAGCATCCAGTAAAGTCACATTTTAAGACAAATCCACTCATCAATTCAAAGCTTGGTTGAACTGATTTACTGAAGATGATGAGCAGCTCAGACAGCAAGGTCTTCAAGAACTTCCCTTTTGGAGTTTGGTGCAGCAGAAATTTAGGGGGGGAGGTAAGTCACAAAACTACAGAAATCACAGATTCCTCTAGTTTAGCAACGACCTCCCAAGATCGAGTCCCACCCTTGTTCAGTCAAGGGCAGCTAGAGCAGGTTGTCCAGGACCTGCTTAGAGTTTGAACATCTCCATGGATGGAGACTCTGCAGCCTCTCTGGGCCACCTGTCCCAGTGTCCCTGTTTTCCCTCACAGGAAAAACGTGCATCCTTGTGTTCAGATGGAATCCCATGTGGTTTCCCTTGTGCCCACTGCCTCTTGTCCAGAGCAGAGTCGGACCCCCTCATCCTTGTTCCCTCCCAGCAGGTACTTGAGCACACTGGTCAGATCTCCCAGAGCCTTCTTGAGCAGCCCCAGCTCTCTCGGCTCCTCCTCCTGTGCAAGATGCTCCAGTCCCTTTACCACCTTTCTGGTCCATCACTGCACTCCCTAAATCACATCTCTCTCCTAGTAGGGAGCCCAAAACTGCACATGGTGCTCCATGTGAGGCCTCATCAGTATTTTAACCCAGCTGGCAAATCAGACTCCTGCTACACTGTGGCTTCAAAGTATCATTTGGCCTCCACTTGCTGTATTACTCTTCAGTGCTGAAATCCTGCACTTGTATTTTTTTCAGAGGAAAAATCCCATTATGAATTTCCAGCTGTGATTATGAAAAACCACATACTGCAAGGCTGTAAACTAATGTTGGAGACTTGCGTACAGAAGAAAATATGTGTTCAGAGCTGACTGGTGTATTAATACCCTGGCTTAAAAGCAATGACTTCAGCCTGGTTTGCTGAAGCCATCAGCTTTCTTAGTTTATGCCATGTGATGCAGCAGCTAAACTCAAAGGGGGTTGGTGCTGTAATGAGTGCTGGGATAACCACTCAAAGTCCTGTACTTGCTCCTTCATAGAAGAAGCTCACTCAAAAACCAGCCATTCCTGTTTGAAATCCCATAGTCTACCTCCAAATTATTAGAAAAGAAACTTCACTCTCCTGTTTTGAAGAAGAGTTGTGACATACTTTCCTTAAAGTCTGCCAATGGTTAACAAGGTTCACGCCGGTGTAGCACCAAAGCCTCACTGCCTGCTCTGCTGGGTGTCACCAGGAAGCATTCCTGCGCCTCTCCTGTGTTCACTGCCTATATGCAGAACTTCTGTTGGCTAGAGAGGGTTTTACAGAAACCATCGTACAAAGATCCTTGCACTTGCTTATAAAAGCCCTGTCCCAGAATCTGAAGATGTGAGGACATTCTGATGACCTTTGGGTGTCTTGGACGAAGACCATCTTCAGGGTGGGAGGACTCTACTGGAGCCTCTCACAGGCAGAGTTCTTCTGAACAGGCTGCTCCTGTCTTTCAGCTCAGATGGATAAAGCTCAAAGCTGACGTAACAGTAAGGAGGCAGATGATGACCCTTCCTGGAACGGTACCTGCTCACCTCCACTGGGCACATTGATAGCTTACTCTTACTCAGCGTTTTTCAGTAATGACTCCCTGATGACCTGAAAGCCACCTTCACTTTGCCTGTCTTCCCTATTCTTGCTGGACACTCGCAGCTGGGATACCAGAGCTCAGCTCTGAGCTTTCAAAAAGGCAACTGAATGGCTCTCATACTTTGGTTGAGCTTGTCATGAAAATGAAAGGGTGGCATTCACAGAGGTCAACATGCTGCAAGAAATGGAAACAATCAGGGGTTTTTTTTGTTTAACTTTTCTAGTGTCACACTGATCATGATTATGGGTAACTGAAATCCCCATCCCTCACCCTGTCCCCAGCCTCAGACACCTTGGGCCTTAACATTTAAGCTGCACAATATCTTCTGGCAGAACATTCCTCTTGCCAAAGACACAATGGATTGAGACTCATAAAATACAGACTGTGAAGCCTTAAAGTGGACATTAGCTCAGACAGTTCACACTGAGGTGGACTTGTGTTGCTCTTCATGCCCCAGTGCATGCTCCCAGCAGCCAGAACATTAAACACTGACACAGTAGAGCACACATTTATGTAAGTCTGTGGGAGGAGACAGTAGAGAAAAAGCCATCATCTTTATGATCTTTATGAAGAACCTGGCATAACATTAAGTTCCCGTTACTTCAACAGGCCCCTGTGCTTCTGATCTACCTGGACACAGAGCAATCTGTGGTTTTGGCTTAAGTGGCACATACCACACACCCAAGCAGCAGCAGAGGAGGGGTCATGGACAGCCAAAGGCAGCACAGCTACTATTTAAAATATCTGTATATGTAGGAGGGAGGAGAAAGCAGTGGGTAAGACACCACAATTAGAAGGCAGCTGGACCTAGAGAGGTTGATGAGTAAAGCAAATTCCTGCATTCTTGCTGGCTACGGCCAGTATTTTGATCTGCTTGAGGAGGTTGTCCTGTTCGCAATATAAGGAGCTTGAAAGAAAGGGAAAGCCAATTCAAGACGAGACTGTCTTCATTCCCAGAAGCAAGATAACACTATAAAAATAATCAGGGCTGCTAATTTAGGCAAATAATTTAAATCTGCCTCTTCCTGCTCACTGACTATATTCAAAGGGAGGAGTGGTGAGTGGGCCCAGCCTGGGCAGCCAGTTTAGCCTGCTGGGAGACTTCTGGGCATCAGTTCTTGGCCAGCAATGAATTGTTACCCAGTCCAGTTCTCGCACAGCTGATAACTAGTAATGACAGAAACAGCTTGCATGTGACCAAGTCTCCCCGCAGCCACGATGCTGTGACCCAACTTTGTTCCTTAAGAAACAATGGAAAATTCCAGCCTTAACAATATTTAATCCATCACCTTTTCCAAAGGGAAGCAATACATGGTTTCAGCAGAACTTCAAGCTGAAATTCAACAAGAGACACATCAGAGGGCTTGGACATATTGCTGGGTGGCCAGGCCACCATACAATCACCCAGGCAGCCAAGACACTTGGACATCCATCCACACACCAGTGTGATCATATTGTACATAAGCAACTCTGAGAACCTTCCAGGGAACATACTACAGCAGTTACTAATTCAGTACTTAAATAATTGTCTCCACACATCACTGCTTTACACATCTTCTCTCACTAGACAAGCCCCAAGAATGTACTTTGGATATTCCAAGTCTGATTAGCTTGTATAAATCATTCAAAAAACTTACAGTAATGCTGCTTAAAACACCAACAGAGAGGACATTAATCTTCCTCATTGAGTGTTATGCAGTCATGCAACAGATGGACAGTATCAGACAGTGCCTGCTTAAAAGGTTTTGCACAGCAGCCAGCAGTCTTCACAGGGGTTGTGCATGATCTGGGTTAACTGGCACACATGGGAATCAGGAGGGATGACACACTGCAGCCGGGCTGTTCACTAGAGCGGTGAGGTGGTGTACAGGACAGACATGGTGACATGTTTAGGGACTAAGCAGCAGATATGCCTAGAACCACACACAACTCATGAAAGCATGCAAGTTCTCCTTTAACCACTTCCTAGGCTAAGCTCACTATGGACTATGGATACCATCATTTTCCTGCCCAGACTGAAACAGCGACCCAGATAACATTCTATCCCAAGTGTTTAGCTACAAACCAGCAGTTTTGGGGAAAGCAATGGGGTAACACACAGTTGCAAAGTGGAGCTATACTGCAGTCTACTGTTGGCTGCAGCTCAAAGGAAAGACAATCCTTCATTGCTGATGTGCTATCTATCAAGGACATTGCCACATCCCCACACTATGCAGATCCCACCCAAAGCACTGTACATGCTTCAGAGGAGAGTTCTGAACTGTAAATGGCCAAACACAGAAGTCACTGTAGGAGTGAGGGCTGGCTGAGAGGCTCTGAGAGCATCACAGCCCGGAAGTTCAAGGATGAATGACACAGATGCACAACATCCTGGCTGAGAGGCCACTGCGTCCAGCTCACCCAGAACTGCAATGTCAGTAGCTGAAGTTCCCTCCTCTGTCAGCCAAGGCAGTCTGGCACACGAAGGGTGTTTTATGCACTCACTAGAAACACACATGTGAGGGTATGACTTCTCCATATAAAGAATATCCCCCCGCGCACAGGGAATTACTACATTTTTCTACAAATAGCCTTAGAATATTTAAAATATTTGAATATTTAATTCTGTTTGCAATATTGCTGAAGAACATAACAAAATCCCAGTGTGGTACAGAACATCATGGAATGTTGCCCACAAAAAGGCATTAAGCTGAGCTCTTGCTACCATCCTACCTCTCTCCAGGGATAAGAGGTATCTGTCTTACGGGCAGCCTTAGGCAGGATGTCACAGCTCCTGAGCACAGTCCCCTGTATAGAAGGCCTGAAAATATATGTGCAATTTTTTTCCCATTTCAGATAATAAAATTTACCAGTGTATCTATAGTGAAATAAAGTACTGACCAATTTATAAAAGCAGGCATCTACAGCACACAATGAAGTAACAAAATACAGAGGTTTATTGATAACTGCATGTTCTGTCATTTGATTTCCAATCCCCTTCTGTCCCAGAGAAATGCTCAGATCAATGTTACTTGATGAATTGAAAACATTGTTTAGATTCCAAAGAAAGAAATGCAAGAAAATTAACATAGTTTAACTAATTTAAGGCCTAGTTAGAAGTTGCTGTTTAAAAGAGACAGGCACTGAAGCCAATGCACATCAGGTACTAAAAGATGCCAAATGCTTGGTATTGCAGATAGCGCCAACTGCACCAGAGCCTGCAATGCAGGAAGCAGCCTCTGGTTGACTTTTCCACATGACAAGCTTCCTGTCAAGTACTGGAACAAGGAACTGAAACAGCTTATGTGTCTGAGACTTATCCAGAGGCTAGAGCACAGACTCAGGAAGAACTGCTAGAAAATACATGTTTGGAAGTAACATAAGTTCATTCCAGGGTTGAAGTTTGAACTACTGCCTTGTTTTCCTGGGGGGAAAAATAACAGGCAGCTCCAAACCAATCTGAAAGGTACAAAGGCATTGAAATCCCTACTTTCCATGGCTGTTTCTATCCTAGCACTGCCACATATATTTCACTATTTGAAAAGGCAACTAAGTCTTAAAGCAGTCACCTACTGCTGCTGGGACAAGGGAACTGTGCGGCCTAGGAAGCATTACAATCACAGAGAGGTTTAGCACCTGGCCCAGCATCCCATCTCAGTGGCAGCAGTTCCCAGGGAACGTGGGTGAGAACGGCAGTGGATATACACAATAAGGTCACTTGTTCTTTGGCATACCCGAACAACTCCTGTTTTGATACGTCAGAATTAAAAGGTCAGTATTCAATATATTTAACTGTAAGCACCTAATGTTAACATTCATATATCAACGCTCTGGATATGATCAAAATCCATTCAGAGAACAAACCCTCCCCCAAAAACATCTGTGCAAAACATGCACATCTTCCAAACATGATTTACGACAGACTTTAGCAATAGAAACCTTCTGTTTGTGCTGGCTTTGTTTTTCCAACTAAGGTAATCTACAGCAAAGTCAACTGCAGCTCTAGGTTGGGGAGAACTCGCATAGTTCTCCCAACCTTACCAACAAAAATCTGAGACAGTCAAAGGCAAAGGTAAGGCTGACGAAAGACAAGGGAATTCACTAACGGACTCAGCACAGGCAAAACCAACAGGAAATTCACTGTGGTGGAGACAGGAGATCAGTCCTGGTTTCCATGGGGAGCCAAGTGAAAACCTGTACTGAAGCTAAGCCCTTTCTACACAGGCTGGGTCAGAGTGACCTGGCTGACACCTCAGCATATTCCCCATGGTAACTGTAAACTTCCAAGTTGCCTCTGTTCAAAGAGTACCATAAAGCTATTGTTTGCACCCACATCTTTACAGAAAACCTACAAGCACTCAACTAGAAGCACCTACATGAAACAGCATGTTGGACTGCCACATGTGAAGAGCTAGTCACAGTAATCCGCAGATTACTAAAGGCATCCAAAAGACCTGAATATCTGGGTAGGGGAAGACCACAATCTTTACAAACATATGATGGTTTATGAGTATAAAAGAAGCCTTCAGCATATGTTGTCCTTGTATCAGCAATCATGTGCTGCAAAGCAAGAAAGGAGGAAGGAGCAATGACTGAAGACACTCTTAACCATGGCAGCACAACTTGTTCCAGTGGAACATATTTATGTTCATGTGACTGCAAGTCAGCTCACGCAATGAAGCTGCGTGCCATTGCCTCGGGGAAAGCCCAGCCTACCTGCTGTACTTCAGAATCTTCAGGTGTGACCTCCAGGCCCCCTCCCATTCACAATGTTTGACATGTTGACTGTGTGGATAAGCCTGACTCCACAAGTGTCCTGAGCCACGAGCTAGCTAAGAACCTAACAGTCTGAGGAACTCACCACTAAGTAGCACTGATTTTCACAAAGTTACGCTAATGTCCCGCTCTGCCACCCACCCAGGCAGGCCAATACTCCCATCTTCCACAAGGCACCCATTCCCTCCCTAGCCCTCCCTCCCCAAATCACCAGGTTATCCTTCCTACACACTCTAAAACATAACCCTCATCCATCTGCCTAAGAATCTATTCACAAGCAATAGTGTATAAACTGACCTCGCCACCACAGACAAGAGTTTCTCCATTAGTGACAGTGACACGATGACCCTAATAGAACGCAATGCTGGATTTCCCCCCTGGTGGATTGAGGACTTTGTTGTGCGAGCGTGGCCTTGGCCCTAGTCGGGGTTCGTGATTGTCTATCTTGGGTTCTGGCTCCTTGCATCGCTCTTCTTTGCCCAGAGCTTTTTTCTCGCCTCCATCTTCCAGGTGTGGTTTGATATTTTCTGTAGCTGCATTAAAGAAAACAGATTAGATCATCAGACCACTCACTATTCTGTAGTACAGTAAGTGCCTCATCTTCTGTGGGCCACATTATTTCCCACATCTCCCATCCATAGCACATCAAAGTTTCTCATTATCTGTTCATTTTTCCTGAAGGAAACGGGTGCTAAGAAAAGAATTTCACTTTTCACAACAATTTCTCTCTTCCTTCAGCAGTCTTTCTAAGAAGGATAGAAAGACTGAGCAATACACCTTCAGAATTATTTTGGCAGTTGCAGGCAATTAAGAGATACAACATACCAATCAACCTTTTCATACTGAGCTTGAAAGCAGGGGTCCCTTGACCCTTGAGCAAGAATACATTTTGTCAGTCAGCTATTTATTATCTACAACTACAGAAGGCCAAAATTACCCATTTGAATGAGATGGCAACAGAGGAAGAGGTAACCTGACAGGATGTTTTGCCATATACAGATTCCATACATATCTGTGTATTACACACATGGTATCAAGCAAAGTATAAATACACAGACACAGAGTATCATGACTCCATGCCTGTGTTCTCTTCAATAAGAGAAAGAGAACCATTTCCCTGAGACAAGTGATTAGATTTCTGACTAAACTTTTCAGTCATATTATCCTAAAATCATGAGACTAAGGCTAGTGTTTAAGCAGAAGCACAAGAAACTTCCTCAGAGCCTATCTTCCCAAAGAGAACAGAGAAAAGAATTTCTCTTGCTGACCTTCTAGCTTCTTTGGTGTTTCCTCTTCTTTCAAGACAATGTGATCCTGCAAAGAAATCAAAAACTATCTTAGTGTATTATTGTTCTCAAACAGCACGTCTGTCACAAAATCCTTCTGGAAGTTTTGCTTAATTTCTAAGTTAATAGATCACTGATCAAATAAAAGCAAGCACTGTGCAGCCCTTCATCCCCTCCACTCCTACAGAACCCCAAAAGCAAGGGCACCAATCTTCTATGTTATGGCAAGGTGCACATCTCAGACGATTCATTGAAACATGGATGAAGAGGCTACATTAGATCATCAAAATGGTAAGCACAGCAGTGGTGGCTTAATTGCCAGACTCGATTTTAGAGGTCTTCTCCAACCTGAAGGATTCACTGATTTTAAGGTCAGGAATTACCATTCCTGTCAAGCACCCGCAACCACCCAGGAGAAGTTGGTACACACAACTGTAATACAAGCAGCCCTTGAAGACCCTATATGTATGCAGCAATTCCTGTCTTCAGCAAGTATCCTAACAGTCAGGTAATAATCAAAACATTTTAAGACCATTTTCCCAACAATCTCAATTGACTGTTGGAAATACACAGCCACACTTCAGAGAAGTGTTTTCCCACTCATGAAACTCAACTTGCAGTAGTTTTTGTAAATATGCCGTCTTCTTTCCATCCCACTATCTCCCACAATTCCAATGCTCTAATTAATGACATAAGAATTTCCAAAATGTTGTCCTCCATTTAGTCAGGAAGTCATAGGAATTAAAGTTACATTTCTAAAAAAGTAACTACAAAGAAACAATGACCATCCCAGTAATGGGGTGTCGCACGTGGACACAAGGAAAGACACTTAGGCTCACGTCAGGCGAAAGGGCCAAAAGGGGCTGGCCTCTTTATTCGGTCAGTTATATACCTTCTTAACAACCACCGTGGATTGGAGGGTGAGAATTACCACCCCTCAATCACACTGGTCAAAGGAAATATCCATCACACATCTCCGCCCAGGAGAAAGAATGAAAAACAATAAGGACAGTTAGACAAACATAGCTGTGTTTACAGAAAAGTGAGTGAGAACTTCCATCACAGAATTAAAAACATCTAAGCACTGCAGAAATCAGGGCGACAATGGGGTACAGAGAAACAAAGCAAAGCCCTCTCCTACACCAACAGCACTACTCCTGCCAAAACCTAGCTCCCAGTCTTATTTTTCCTCCTCCTTGCATATGGCCCCTACTCAAAATATCCATAAAAAGAAAGTACTCTACCAACACTTTAAATTTAAGGAGAAAAAAATAAAGGCAAGGAAGTTAAATTGGACTGATCCTTTCTTCCTAAGCTTCCATGAAAAACTAGACTGTTTTCAGCACAATGACAATTTCTGTGCTGGTTCCAGCCACAATGAGGTTACTTTTGCAGTAGCCAGGAAGGGCATGGCCAGGACCTGGAGCTTATTCTTTACCACATCATGTGCAGAGGGTGGGGGGAAGAGGTCCCTTCTGGCCTGCGGTGGTGGCTGAGCAGTTGGGGTAGTGCCATGTTCCACGTGGTGAGCACTCGAGTGTGAATTGTTCATCCTTCTTGTACACTCCGTTATTAATTTTGTTCCTGTTACTGTTCTTTTCCTATCTCATTGCTGTTTCCAGTAAATTGTTCTTATTTCAACTTGTGATTTTTACCTTTTATGCCTCTAATTTCCCTCCCCAGCCACAGGGGGAAGGGGGAGGGAAGCGTGAGTGGTGCATGGTTTGGAGTGTTTTCAGTGGGAACACTAAACTGGGGAATACCATTCCTAAACCACATCAGTTTCATAGAATGTTAAATTTCCATGCTATCTGATGTGCCAAAAACATTATCAGCAGAATATCTACTCATTAGTATTTACTTAGATTAAGGCAGCAGGTTGCAAATCTGTATATAGGGCACTTAAATACAGTAACTGGTAACATATCCTGCTTTTTCCAAACCCAGATGTGGTCATAACTACAAGCAACTATTACACATCCCAGCTTTAAGATCAAGTCAACTGTATAACCTATGTGTAGCAACTGTAACATTACACCAAGAGACACTTTACACTTTTGTCTATCACAAATCAAGTACCTGCTGGGCCTGACACCACTGATCCCAAGTTCACTTTTAAATTGTTGATCACTTAAGCCTAATCTCCTGCTGAAGTGCTTTCAAGGTGACTGTAGATACATGTGTTTAAGAGAGGTGAAGTGTGCAGCCAGGCCTCACAAAGGTTTATGACTGTAGCTCACCAACTCCCAAGTTTGCATCAAGATCACATCTGCCAAACTGCAGAATAAGGAGAAATATCTCCTCCCTATCCAGCTTAAATGCCTCTCAGCTCTGTCAGGAACTCCAGCTGTACCTCACTCACAAGAAAGATCAAAGGCTTTTTTCTGGGTTTTTTTGTTTTTTGGTTTTTTTTTTTTTTTTGGAATGCACATCCACAGTCTAATTAATGCTTTTACAACAAACTGCAGATATCTGATACACCCAAAATAACAAGCTATCAAAGAGACTTCGGGAATAACTGTCAAAGTCACTCCATGCACATTCAGTTCTGTTCTTAGGGAGAGCACAGGCATGTGACAGAGCATGACAGGACCCCAGAGCTGCTGGCTTCTTGGTCTGACACCAACAGAAGAACAAATACCTTGGGCTTGTTCGGGTGTGCTCGCACAATGCTGGGAGAGACAGGAGATCCAAAGATATCGCTTGTCTTCCCACCAGGTGGATTCGTGCGTGGACGAGGCTGAGCAGAACTAGAGTCCTCAAAAATGCCACTTTCTTTTCCTCCTGCAAGGCAGTTGTTAAGACTTTTATTCTAAATTAGTTTTATTACGCTGTAGTAAAAAAAATCAAAACCATTATAATTCAAGGACTTCTACAACCTTACTGCCCAGGGACTTCCTTTTATTTGCCTAGTTGAAATCCTTTGTTACAATTCACCTGCAGATCTCAAATTGAGCTAACTGCTGATACAGCTTTACAATAGAAGCTGTTTCCTTTCATCATTTCTTAGAACCTTGATTTGGAGAGAATTAAGACCTGGATGATGTGCTAAGAAGTCTGTGAACGTGCAGATCACTGAAATATTCATATATTCAGAAGTCTGAAGAGATTTGTTGTTCAAACCCACTCAGTATATAAAAATGCAACACAAGAAGACAGAACTCAATGCTCCAGTTTAGGAACACAAAACCATTCTATGCTGCAAACCAGAGCCCAGTCACACAGAAAGAGGGGGCAGCTTTTACCTGGAGGGTTTGTTCTTTTTGGAATGTTCTCAGGTTGTTCTGATGCTCCAAAGATATTGGATGCCATCCGGTGTGGTCTGCTTGAAGAAGACACCTCCTCTGTACTCCCAAAGAGATTAGTAGAATCTCCTCCTGGGGGCTTCAATACCCTATATCATAGAATGAGGAACAAGATACAAAAGCTCTTTTAAAATTTATAGCATTCAACATATCTGGTGTCCCCTTCCCATTCTCTCTTTGTACATAACTATGCTGATTTTAATTTACTTTAGGTAATTCTGCTATATCCATGAAGTATCTACTTTTCAAGAGCTGTTTTAATATTCTTAAGTTCAGCACAAATATTGCCAATCTCCTAGTCAGTCAACTGGATCATTAAACTCTCTACGATTACTTGGAATGATCCTAACACTGCCACCCACACAAATGGCTATGCTATCTGTGGTGTTCCAGAAACAACAGAGATTAAGAGAAGCCATGACTGGTTAGGATTTTAAAAATAACCATTACAGAATCAGACTTTCTGCTAAACTGCACATACCAACCTTGAATCTGTGATACAATTCAAACCCTTTTAAATAAAGGCAGACATTTCGTAACTACTAAAAATTCTACTAGTCTCAACCATCGGTTATCACAGTAGCTGCTGTAGTTAAGAATGGAGAGACAGAATACCAAAAAGCCAATTTTTTAGTGGCCAAGCTGCAAATCCATTAAAACTAAAGCTTTGCAACAGAGAATAGCAAATGGATCTACAGAAAAATTGGAGCTTAAAACAGAAATGATCTGACTTCTTGAAAACTTACCAAAAGTCATACTTCTCCTTCAGTAGTAATTCCATAGTTAATGCCTATGTCTTGTTCAACAGACTACAGGTCCTGCCCCAAAAAGGAACCAAACCACTATTTGGGAATAGAATCAGTGGAATTAATCGGAAAATTAACAGAAAAAGCATAGGAAAGAGATGAATACCTAAATATGGCTGGGAAGAAGCTCAGCGAAAAAAAGGACCTGGGGGTGCTGGTTGACAGCAGCTGAACACGAGCTGGGTGTGCCCAGGTAGGCAAGAAGGCCAATGACATCGGGCCTGTACCAGGACCAGTGTTGCCACCAGGACCAGGACAGTAACCTGGGCACTGGTGACGCACCTCAAATTGTGGGGGCAGTTTTGGGCCCCTCACAACAAGAAAGACCTTAAGGGGCTGGAGCATATCCAGAGAAGAGAATGGAGCAGGGCAACAGTCTGGAGCACCAGGAGCAGCTGAAGGAGCTGGGAGGGCTAGGCTTGGAGAAAAGGAGGCTCAGGGGGGACCTTCAGGCTCTGCACAACTCCCTGACAGGAGGAGGCAGTGGCTCTGCTCCCAGGGAACAGGGACAGGACAAGAGGAAACAGCCTCAAGTTGTGCCAGGGGAGGGCAGACTGGACATCAGAAGGACTTTTGTCCCAGGAAAGGTTGTTAAACATTGGAATGGGCTGCCCAGGGCAGTGGTGGAGTCACCATCCCTGGAGGTGTTCACGAAATGACTGAACATGGCACTTAATGCTCTGGTCTAGTTGACAAGCGGTCAAAGGTTGAACTCCACCATCTCAGAGGGCTTTTCCAACCTTACTGATTCTGGGATTCTGTATCAAAAATAATCTTTACAGTTACATCTACCAATTTTCCACAGTATCGGCAGCTGAACAAAGGTAGTAGCTCAGTTATCCTACTTCTAATCTGAACCCCTGATCTAGAACCTAAGGTAACCTTTACTTTTAAACCAAGAGAACAGTTATAAATTGCAAGATCTTGATCCCATGTACCTGAACACAATTCAAATGGCAGTGAATTATTACAACCTCTTCTCTTCCTAGCCCTGTGACAGCAGCATGCCATTCTAGGTGAGCTACGCCGAGCATAAAATGAGATTCCTCTTGGTACCAAGATCTACTCCAGTTTAAGATTAAATTTCACAAAAGTAGAGATATTTGGCTGCTCTGTCGGAAAATCAGCTTTGTGCGCATTTCAGATCTCAAGATGCAGAAAGCAGTTTTACACTCTTTGGGAAGAAGGAGAAAAAAGTTCCTCTTTTAGTCTGGTAATAGTTTATATAGATAGTACTAGCCTCAGAGGGACTCTCTTTGCTGGCCAATTTCAATATTTTAATCCTTAGTATGACTATGGATTTAATAAATGCCTTTAGCTTGAGGAGTAACTAGAATTTCAGCAGACAGGACAACTTCTTGTCCACAGCACAGGTCAGATCATACAAAGCTTATTTATTTACAATTTCGTGTCCAACAGACTACAGATCCAACTAGCCTCTGTGCTCTCCACATATCTTAGAAGATTTAAACCCACTATCAGAGCAGACATTGTATAGGTAAATTATGAATTCCAATCATTCACAATGGTCCAAAAACCATGAGGCAGTTTAAGTATTTAAAGTGGGGAGACTGAAGGAAAAGAGAACTCTACAAAAAAGTAGTTTGGCAAGGGGTCTCTGTTAAAATGGACTCCTCTCACTTAATTTAAATGATTTTTGACTGTACCTGTTCTTTTCAGCTATTTTTTTTTAACTGCATCTAGTCTTTCTTGCATTCCAACTACACTAAGTATACCAGCAAAAAGACTAAAAGGAAGTAAAAAGTTGTTTACACAGCTGGAGTCTCTTACACCCCAGATTCACTCCATTTACCATGCTGTTTGCTTAACACATGCCTACAAGCATAGGAGGGAATAATAAAATAACTACATTCAGAATTTTTTTGGTTTAAGAAAAATAGCCAGTCATAAGAATTAAATTACTTCTCATTCCTGCAATGGGTTTTAAGAGCTATTGCAGAAAGAAATTGTAGAGAAAACCCATTTTAAGATTAAAAGTCTTGATAATTCAGTAAAGAAACTTAAAAATAAATCCAACACTGATTAATCTTATACTGTCCTCCTATTTTCAGCCTAGTATCCACACTAAGAAAACCCTACTGTTCAACAAATTAGCCAGAGGCATCACTGATGGTGTTTACAAGGTGGAAATAAGCACAAGTACCTTTTCTGCCAGCATCATGCAAAATAATCTTGATGCTACATACACAAAGTGGATTTACCACCTCAATTTCAGGAACTTCTAAATGCTGGGAACCTTCCAAGCATTACATAAACTTTCAAATGGCGGTGACACCAGGTAATAAAATTCAAACTAATACAAAGTCAGATAACTAAGTCTTTCACAGGAATTACCAAAATAACCTTGAAGTACAGCAACAAAGTCTGTCAGCTCCCTCCAACCAAATATGTGGGAAACTACAAAGCTATTTTCTTGCTGTGTAGCCTCTAGAGCACTGCTGGGCGGCCTCCCTGTACTACCGCGTACTCAGTTCTACAGCAGAGTGAGACATGCAGGTCCCCCACATGAAGTAAGAAAATCAGATTTCACCTGTAAATCCTACCAAAGGAAAACAGCACGCTGAACTCAGTAAGCCAAGATGAGCTGCTTCAACAGAGTACACACAAATTTAACATATACTGTATAGTAACTTCACTTTATACTTTATAGTCATTTTAGTTTACATCAGTATTATGCCAGTTTATACAGAGATATTTTTGTGTCTTGTAGCCAGGTATGTTGGGTCTTTCTTCCTTTGGGAAGGTGTTGTTTTATTCTTTCAAATCATGAAAAAACAACCCTTTGTCTTCTACAAAATCTAGATCTGCCTTTCTCTCCCTCCCCTCCAGCAGACCAGAAGTTTGTGAATGCCTCTAAAACAGCTAAATCAAGAGCCCTATTCTGCAAGCTTAAAAGCCCCTACTAATTGCTTTGTTCTCTTCTGGCAGCTTTGAAGAATTTTAATTAGCTCTTTTGATCTTTTTTTTCCCCCCTACATTCTAACACACTTGAATTTGAATGCCCTTTCTTCATTAAGCCTTTCGGCCAAGTTATGGAAGGGGTGACAAGGCTTATCCATTACTTCAAGACACCCTCTACATAATTTTTTTTAATCCTGTCTAAAAGTCAAACACTGAAGTTTTATCAGTTTTCAGGCTGTTCTAATACAGTAAACAGAGCTGCATTATACATAAGAGACTCACTAAGGTGAGAGAAACTAGCAGGAAGCAAGTGTTGAGGTTTGGAACCGCAGGCTCTAAGGCAAGACCAGAGGTCCTGGGGTTCTCCTGCTGTGGGATCAATAGAGACTCACGGCTCATTAAACAGCTCACTCACATACAGACAGCAAACTGTGTTACGCAGCCATGCTCTTGATCTGAAAGCTCCAAGATACTCTGCAGTGGCCCTGACTGGAGTAGAGAAACATAAGTATTACATTTCCAAGATGGTTAAATTTACCATTGTCAGCTCTTTGCAGTAGTTGTGAAACTGCTCGTACACAGGATGAATCGAGGGTGTGTTAATATAATGCATCTTTATAGTGCACAACAGCAGAATGATACAACTCTGTCCTGGCTTTGCTTTTAGAAGCTCTTAGACATGCAATTCCATGTTTTATTTTGGAAAAGTAAAACTTCCTTAAAAATACAAAGTGTCATTGTTAAAGTTTAATAAAATAAAACTAGGCATTTAATTCAATTCAGCAAACTAGTTGCTTGCCCTATCACTGTACACATTAACAGGATCACTAGAAACACATTTCCCTGGACAATTAAGTGAAAGCTTTCACTTAAAAATCTTCTTAGCATCATTTATTTCTAACAGTAATACCCCTGTATTATGGAGTTCTCAAAATGCAAACACTTGTTTATAATTTCCTCTGAAAGATTTTCACATTAGGAAGATTTTATTTTTTCCCGCTTCCACAGCTGTTGGTGGTTGCTGCAGGGATTTGGACTTAGGCTCAGTTTAAATTACAGCAACTTCTACATACCAAGAACTGCAAAAAGATTTGCGTTCTCACTAAACAAAGTTTTGTTTAGGGAATTGTTGCTAACCCATGACAGGAATGAACAGAATAAGCTGTGTCTTTAAACCAGATACTTTTGCCCTTGATGGCACAGGCCATGAGTCAACGCCTCAGAGACCAAGCTGCAAATCCGCTAAAGGGAGTGCCTGCGGTGCTGCCACGGGCTCCGCTACAGAGCTGTGAGTGGATCCAGCCTGCTCTCAGGCACCACAAACGCACCCCGACACGACAACGGGAAGCAAGCTGTAAGACCACCTTTGCTCGCTGTTAACTAACACGTTACAACGGTCTGCCCGGGAACCCAATTTATGCGTTAAATGTGGTTTCAAAATTACTATGAGAACAGACACGTCTCAGAGACTACACCAGGGACAGAGCATCCTCAAAAGTCTTCCAAAACCAGGTCACAGCTTGGAGCGACTGGAATGCAGGCAAACTTAAAGCATTCTTAAACAATTTCGAAACCCTTCCTCCCTCCCGCACGCGACAGCCTCGCAGATGGATTAATCACTGCACTCACGCCCTGCGGTATTCAGGGTGTCTGCCCTCCAAACAAAGCAATATATTTCAATTTCGTAGGGCGAAAACATGCCGACATCTGCTTCTGCAGGCGTCTGTGCTGAATCCTCCCCCTCACAGCTTCACAGAGAGTAGCCGGGGCCCCTCGCTCCCCGTGAGTAGAAACACGGCGGTAGAAGGTGCTCCCCAACGCGGGGCCCTTCTCCCCGCGCGGGACTCCCTGCAGGAGTTCCGGGGTCGGGCCCCCGTGCGCCCCAAGCGTGGCCTCAGCCCGAAGCAGCACCGACGGGAACGCAGCGCAGCCACTCCCCGCCCAGCCCCCGGGGCGCGGGACAAGTAAACTGAGGCACGGCGAAGGCACCGACCGCGCGCTGGCTTCTATCCGGCGGTACGGGAGGGATGGGCGCTCCCGCCCGCCGCGGCGAAGAGGCCCCTCAGACTGGACCCGATCTCCTCGGCCAGAGCCTACAACCCCGCCCTGGCGCCCCCCCCGCCCCGGCCCTCAGCCGGAGCTCGCACCTCCCGCGCCCGAACAAAGCCCCGCCGAGGACTCCGTGCCGCCGCACGATTCTTCCCCCCGTCCCGCCGAGCGTCCCCCGCCACCCCACCTGGAGTTAGGCTTGGCCGGCTCGGCCTCGGTGCCCTGAAACATGGTGGCGCTCAGCAGCTCCGCTCCACAGCCCCGCTCCACCCGCGCCGCGGGGTGGGCCGGCCACCCCGCCCGGCCATTGGCCAGCTTAGCTGCCCATCATAATGAGCAGCCTATCGAACGCGACTCACGCGCTCGAGATCCCACCTATCCAGCCAGCCTCGCAGAGGGAGGGAAGCTTAAAACGACCCGCGTCGGCACTCATCCTGGATGCCTTCCATTGGTTGCACTACCCGTCCGTCATGAGAAACTACACAGCCATTGGCCGGAATAAGGGCGGGGCGAGCAGCGGGAGGACATTTAAAGGGACGGGGTGGGGTGTATGGGTTGAGGGGTTCAGTCCGAGTTGCAATCTCATCGGTGGGACTTTGTGTGGCGGTTTGGACTCGAAATGGCAATGCAAAGCAGAAATCAGGAGGAAGATCATCGTACGGAATAATCTCAGGGAGGACTTCGTAACCTGCTGCACTCCACAGCGTTTCCGAGCTCGGGGATACCCGAGCAGCAGCCCCGAGCCCCGCCCGCCCTCGGCAGCCCCTCAGGCGCGGAGGGAGCGTTGCCCGGAGCAGCGCGGGAGATTTAAACGGCTCCAGGGAGCACGGGTGACCCGGGCGGGCGAACAGGATGTGGAGAGGGAAGGGCGCTGCAGCGCAGGCAGTTTGCTCAGTTTCTGGTCATTACAGTTGCTGAGAGAACTCAAATATATGGTGCCCATTCAGCGGGGAACTGAGTCCTCTAAACTCACCAAAAAGGATGCGGTGACGCAGAGTGAACTCCCAAAAAACCGTGCAAAACATGCAAAAACCCCATGTAGCCAGCCAGGCTTCGGGCTGTAGCTAATGCCTGAGCCTGTCAGTGGATTGTACCAGTGATGGGCAGCTGCATCAGATGTGACCAGGTAGATGACCTGCCCAGCCTGGTAGCAGACTTACAAGACAAACTAGAAGGGCGGAGAAGTATTAGAAAATCGGACTGGTGGGACTGTGCTCTGGCCTCCCTAAGACAGGAGCAGCCACCAGAAAGGAGAGCCTCTATCCATCCCCCAGCAAGGAACAGTTGTGAAGCAAGTGGAGGGCAGTCTGTACTCGGGAAGCAAGCATAATGCTTCTTTGCCCACCTCACTTTTCCCTCACAATATCCTCATAGGCAAATTCAAGAAGTGTGGGTTGGATGAGTGGACGTTGGGATGGATTGAGAACTGCCTGAGTGGCAGCTCCCAGAGGCTCGTGATCAGTAGTACAGAGTAAGGTTGGAGACCTGTCGCTAGTGGTGTCTCCCAGGGTTCTCTGTTGGGCTAAGTGTTGTATAACTTGTTCATCAATGATTGGATGAAAGAGCAGATGCCTCCTCAGCAAGTTCACTGCTGATACAAAACTGGGAGGAGTGGCTGATACCTCAGAAGGTTGTGCAGCCCTTCAGAGGGACCTCAAAAGCTTGGGGAGATGGGTAGAGAAGAACCTTCTGAAATTCAACAAGGGGGAAATGCAGGTCCTGCACCTGTGGAGGAACAGCCCTGGGCACTGGTACAGGCTGGGAGCTGACCTCCTGGAGAGCAGCGCTGCAGAGTAGGACCTGGGTGTCCTGGTGCACAGCTCTCTGTCCCTGACCAGCTGTGTGCCTTGGGGCCAATAAGGCCAATGTTGTCCTGGCCTTAGAAAGTACTGCCAGCAGGTTGAGGGAGATGATCCTGCCCCTCAACTCAGCCCTGGTGAAGCCACATTTGGAGCATTGTGTACAGATCTGGGCCCCACGGTACAAGAGAGACATGGAGCTCCTGGAGCAGTTCTAGCAGAGTGCTACTAAGTTGGTCAAGAGTCTGGAGAATCTCTTATGAGGAAAGGCTGAGGGAGCTGGACCTGTTCAACCTCGAGAAGTGATGGCTGAGAGGGGACCTCACTAATGTGTATAAATACCTAAAGGGTGGGTATCAAGAGGATGGACCAGGGGTCGGCCAGCACAGTGTTGAGCAGAGTCTGGCTGCTGTGATCCACCCTGCTCCCTGGCATGTGTCCATGGTTTGCTCACAGCTCTGTGGCTGAAACATGGGACAACTGCCACATGAAAGCCATCGGCTGCCTGGAGAACCTGCGCTGGGAGGAGATGGTATAGCTGCACCTGCAGAGCCAGCATTCTTCTGACCATTTTTCATTGTAACATTACAAGGTAACATTTTCAGCTGAAGGTTTTACTTCACAACTCTACAGCTCTTTATGTCAAGAAGTAAATTTAGAGGCATAAATTTAGCAGCATACTGCTGCTTTTGTTTTGAAGGACTAAAAAAACCAAATCAAATAAAGCCAACAAAAAAGCATGAAAAATATGTACTATCACTTATCACTGCAGTATCTTGTTTTGGTAATAATTTTTCAGACTCATTCCTTCTATTTTTAGTCTCAAATTTTGGTCATTAAGGGCAGAGTTAGCTAATTTGTGAGAGAAGATTCAGTATCAGCTTTGACAGAAGGTGGAAAAAATTTAAAGGTCTCTTATGCTGACAAAGGCTCACAGCCAGTGGAGGGGAGAAGCTGCACAGAAAGAGCTCAAACTTGGTCATAGCCCAATTTTCTCAGTAAACAGGTGGGAGAGATGAGTACTCACTTTTTGGATGGGAAGGAAGTATCAAAATATTACTAATAAAACTTACGTTGAGCTTTCTGGAACATTCTTCATTTCTTATCAAGTACACACTTGTACTTTCTCAGTGCAACATTAAAGTTGCCTTTTTGTATGTCGTAGAGACCAAAATCCTAGAAGTGTACAAAAAGGAGTTAATTGCTGACCTAGATCACAGGAACTTCAGGCCTTGAGTCTAACTTGCCCAAAGCAGGGTGTGCTGGGTCAGCCCACCTTTCTCTGGGCTTTAGTTTTATCTTGGAAAGCTCTGAAGACAGATACTATGCAACCCGATCAGGGCTTCCTGTTCCTGAGTGTCCTGGGGTGAAAAGGTGTTTCTGGTAGTAGCTATACAAAACATGATGACCTGAATACAACCTCCACAGCCAAGTTTCTGCTTATCTGAAGCTGTGAATGGAAAAAAAACCACAAACCCCCAAGATATACACTACCATTTCTATTGTACCTTCTTTTTGGTAGTGGTTGGGATTTTTTTTGGTGGTTTTCTGGTTTTTCTCTTTTTCTCTTCCTTGTTACTGGTGCCCACAACCCCAGACAGGCCATTCACAATAGCCAGCCCTCAGGTTTGACACATTTCTAAAACTCACCATGAGCATACACTACTGAGAATGGAAGCTATAAAGCAAAAACAACCCTACCAAAATTTTCTCTGACTATGGGGAGAATCATCAAAATTCTGGGATGGGAGATGGCAATGGGAGTTAGGCGACTGATTTCACTGCAACCAAATCACCTTGAAAGGCTTGGCCTTATGGACAAATTTTAACCCCCACCCCCACGAGGCCATGATCATGTAAATAAAGCTTAAATGGAAAAATCTGAGAGGACATGAACAGCAAGGAACACACTGGATGCAAGTTAGACCAAGTATTAGTATGTATTTATGCACAAGAATAAAAACAGCTTTACAAGTTGAATTGGAAATTTAAACAGAGGAAGTTTAACAGCTTTTGTATATTATATTAAATAACCAAAACACCTTTTTCCAAAATTGGTAAAGAATAAATAATATAATTTACAGTATGGTACAAAAAATAATCAGTAAGGACAGGCATTTTGCTTTATACATACACTATATAGGTATATTTATAATCTATAAAACAAATTCACATCTCAAACAAGCCAGAAACCTTAGATGATATGGCTTAGCTATTATTAAAAGAAACAGCATTAAATTCTGCTGCCAGAACCATAAGCTCTAAAGCAGTTATCATGTTTCAATAATTAATGATAACTTATTGCCGTAGTGCTTGCCAAGGTTTCACTTAGTTAACATTTACAAATTGCTGTGAAATTAACAGATTCAAAGGTTTGAAAAGGTTAAAAAAAAGTGCAGTACTTTCCTTATAAATGCATCTGAAGTCTGATTGTAGAAAACAAAATGCAACTGAATTTCCACTCTGGGATCTGCTGTCAGTAAATGAGATGTCTTTATAGGTTAGATTTGATTCAAGCCATTTAATTCAATTTAGAAATATAGAGGGTGTCAAAAAAAGGCTTAATAATGCTGTATGAAAAACAATTACTATTCCTATGCTTAGCAGATTTAGTGATACAGGAGAAAATGGATTGTGTGGGTGATCAGGATGCAACACCCTGCACAGATCTCTGTCAGTGTGTGTACACACACCTGGGTGGATCCAGCCTTGGGCTACGGTACTGCTCTGCCCATGGTGATGAGACACTGAATCTTCTGCCATTTACCTTGTCAACTACTCAGACCTGGCTTATGGTAGGTAAGTCACTGAGGGGGGAAAGCCTAGAGCAGTTAATCCTTGACCTGGAGGCTGTTAGTGTCCATTAGTCCTCTCCAACACCTCATTGTGCCCCAGGAAGGTACTAACCTAATGAAGTCACTTCTACCTCAGAAATGATACCGTGTGCATTTCAGTGTCACTTGCTTGGATGTCTGCTTAGCCTGACATCATCCCTCATATAGATTTTGTTACTTCTGTTGGGGAAGCTGAAATAATGAAAATTGAAGAAGTTTTGAGCATTACAACCCCCTTCCCACACACGTGTGCGCGCACATGCACGTGTGTGTGTGTGTGTGTATACACCACCTCCTTAGCAGTCTCAGGCACAAACTGATGATGACTACTATTGTAAAGCACATTCACCTAAAATCCAGAACTGGTCTGATCAGAGATGTGTTTAAATGGCCTTTCACATAGTAAGGGTAACAAATACTGCATCAATTCAGAATTACCACAATGATCTTAATTATTCTTAAGTTTTCCCCTTGTCCTCAAAGGGCTTTATTCTTAAAATGCAGTTTGCAAAGCATTACTGATTTCTGAAAGCAAATTCTGCTTCATAATGCCAACTTTTAAGGGGCTGATGCCAAACACATTTCTAACCCCAACATTCTGAGTGCTGAACTGATTTCTGTTATTTATACTCTGTTATTACTGGGTGGTTCAAGCCCACTTGCAAAGGCTCAGGGTATTAGAAATTTTCTGATGTCATGGTATTATCTAAAATAGCCACTTGTGCTGCCTTCATTCTGCAATTGTGTCCTTCCCCTCTGGGAAGTGAGCGGGCTGAAGCAGGGCAGCTGACAGCTCCTTGTATTGCAGGCAAAAAGCCTTCATGGATCGGGATGCTCCACTTCTGCAGCAGGTGCAGCAATGCTGGCCCTTATTCAAGGCAACTTCAGAGCCAAACCCAGTGTTATATCCACTGTGTTACCAGCATCAGTAGGGAAGATGAAAAGTTTGTCAAGTTACAAATACAGTGGAGACCCTCACATTACTCTTGCAGTATTTAGAAGTTTAAGAATGAGAGTTCAGATTTCTTTTCATACAGTACTTGATTAGAATGTAACACATTTCCTCCTGCATGTTCTATAATCCACAGCCATACTAGGTACCTTCTACTTTTGTCCTGCAAATCTGAAGGATTTTTGGAGATGTAGCATATAGAATAATCAGCCTTAGTAATGGAGGAACCCAAAACCAAGAGGGAACAATCTGGGAAAGTCCAAACCAAATTACAGCTGAATTCTAAGAAAAAATGAAAAGTTTTAGTGGGAATGACTCTTGAGATTAAGGGGTGTCCTCTCCATACCAAGGGGGAATGCTCAGAACAAAACAGGCCCCAGCATTCGTTTCTGTGACAGCCTTCAACTTTTCCTATTCCAGGTTTATGTGATTTACTGACAATTCTGTCAGAATTCTCAAACAAGGCTCTGTGTCCATCAGAAAACTTGTTCCATTTTCTCCTAATGACAGAAAACACAAGGCCAGCTCCAGAGAAGCTAAAAATCATCGGCCTAAAGCAGTGTGAAGGGACTGGATGAACAGCAAAGAGTCAGCGCATTGTGAGCAAGTTACAAGAGACTCCCAGTCAAAGAAATGCCTTGTACAAGTAGCTAAAGGCAGAAAGAACTACATCCACCAAGTATAGTGCAAGTGGGGAAATGAACCCATGATAACAGCCTAACGGATGGAGAAGGTTTGTTTATTTATTAATAATATGAAGTTGAGGTTTATATAGGAGCAGCCCCTTGGAAAAGTTCAGAGCTACTCAAACCAGCCAAGGGACACCCTCTAACTGGAGAAGCAGTCAAGTGCTTACAAAAGGGGCACAACATGGGTATTCTTGCTCAGGACAGGAAAGGAGAGGAAATAAGAAAGGAAAGTGAATAAGAAAAGTCTCCTGAGTTATAAAGCTAGAACTGACAGATAACCCCAAAATTAACTTGATATCCTGTTGAACCCACTGGAATCAGGATCTGGGTTTTTCCTACAGTAAAACACAACATTAAATGCACAGGGATTTCAGAGAGGGAGTGCCAGACCCACTCATGCCTGGGAGTGACTGTAATGAAGAATGATGCTGAGGTACAACAGAGCACCTGGAGTTCACAGAACAAAGAGGAAGTAAGGAAGGACTAAGGGATTAAGCTAGGACTTGACACTTCTCTTCATGACACAAAACCGATCTCAACCGCTGTAGCATTAACCTAGTATTTTTTCCTACATATTACAATATTCTTTCCTGTTTCCTCTCCCAGGTAAATCCTGAGTTTTTGTGAAGACGACAATATTTACATGTTTCCAGCAAAGCCAAGACTAATTATGACACAGCTTTCCTAGTGTAAGCTCTTTTGCCATGTTTCCAGACCTAAAAAGCAACTGTTAGGGGAGAGCTATGAAAGCACTCCCCCACAGGGTGAACTGTGCAATGTGCTTAAGAATCTCAGAGGTTAAGAGTATGAGTGCAGTCAGGGTGATGATGAAGATGATGATGGTGATATGATGGGGTTTAAAAATAGGGGATCCAAGCAGCACAAGAGGAGGGAGGATCAGAGCTCCCCTACCAAACAAGCAAGCAGGTGTGAGCCCTGCTGGAATGGTCAAAGAGCCAAAGGAACAGAGTGGTCTGTAAGAACACAGCATCGAGGAGTGGCAGCGCCCTGGACAGAGTGCAAGAACTTCAATTTGACTGAATGGTAAGAAGACTGCCAACTAGGACGTGTCAAGATACACAATGGTTCCCCTACCCACCCCTACCCTTCATCTTCCCCAACTTTTGTGTGGATCCAAAAGCATGGCATTTTGATCGCTACGCAAACAATAATTCGTGTACAGGAGCTTGTGGCAATCCCTTCCCTACTTGAGCTGCTTGCTTAGGCCATTCCAAAGTACAAGTCCAGGACTGTCCCACAAACCTGCGATCTTAAATTGCCGATGCAGGGACACACTATCTCATCTCCTGTAATGTTATTCCATGTTCTGTTGTTGCCACCATATTGCACATTCCAGGACTTGCAAGTTCTTCTTGAGACCTTTGAAACCAATTCTTCTCTGTTAGAAAGAAGCACACATGACAATGATAATTCAGCCTCAGCTGCTGCCCTCATCAAGTTCCAGCGCTGCAAGCTCCAACTTAGCTGAACAGTCTGCACCAGCCTGCTGGTCATTCCCTTACTGCGACAGATCCCCAATCGGGGGACCACCACCTCCTCCATCAAACAGGATTTCCCTGCGAGTCGGCTCAGGTATCGACAGCTCCTGGGCAAGGTCATTAAACCGAGATATATAATCTATGCTGTTCTCATTCATCATGCAAGCCAGCTGGGAATCCACCACCTGGAAGAGACAAGGAGAGAAGAGATGAGCTACATGTCAGTGGCAATTTCATGGAATTACTGAGGTTGGAAGGGACATCTTGAGAGCATTTTATGCAATCATCTCACTTGAGCAGGGTCAGCTAGAACAGGCTGCCCTGGACCTTGTTGGGCAGGTGCTGAATCAGCCCCATGCACAGACATTCCACAACTCTCTGGGTATCCTGTTTCCAAGCCTGATTACCTCAAAATAGATCTCTTGTCTTCAGGTGGAATTAAATGTGTTTCAAATTTTGCTTGCAGCCTCTTGTCCTGAGAAGAGTCTGGCTCCCTCAGCTTCATTCCCAGCCTCTCCTCATATGAAAGAGACACTTAATCTCACTTGACCCGAGTTAGAGAACAGCTCTTCCTCATCCACAACTAAATGGAAGCTTCTAAAAAACCTAACCACCTATAGTCTCAATGGGCCTTACCTGCTCCAATTTAGCATTAAGGTGCACAGGTAGATGATCTAAAGATATTACCTCTGCCACAGTATCTGCTCTGCTGTGCCTAACATGGAGGCTTACCCCATTTTCTTTTTAAGGCAGATGGTAATATTGAGGGCTGCAATGTCACTTCAAATCCATGCAAATAAATGATCATATATTCCTTTAATTAGAACACACCTTGACAGTTTCTCACCACCAAGCAAACAGAACTTACATTTATGCCAGAAGTGGATCTGTGTTTCGTGTCTGAAGCTGGCAAAGTCACACTAAATCAGCATGAGCTTGCTGCAGCTCCTGGTTACAAGGTCTGTACAAAACCTCCTTATCCAAATCCAAAGGGTAATGAAGAAATGACACATTCCTTCCATAAGGGCAAGTCCCCAAGAAGTTATGTGATATTGTACTGAGTTAATACCTGTAAACTGTGGGATAATTGAGACTGGAAGGGACCTGAAGAGGTCTCTAATTCAACTGCTTGCTCAAAGCAGGTTCACCTATCCGGACAGACCAGCTCACTCGGAGCTTTACTGATGTGAGCCCTGGAAAGTTCTAAAGACAGCCACTGCATAACATCTCTGGGCAATCTGTTTCCTTGCCTGCCTATCCTCAGCTTGAAAAAGTTTTTCTATAAATATAGCAGAACCTTTCTCAGTTCAGCTTCTGCTTGTTTCTCCCACCTCCCATCACCCTTCTGTAAAGGGCTTGGCTACTTCTCAATGACCCTATTTGCAGGTATTGGCAGGCAGCAGGGTCCCTCCTACCCTGAAGCCTTTTCTAGGTTGAACAAACCTAGACATCACACCCTTTCTTCAGCACCTGATCCTCCTGGTGACCCTCAGCTGACCTGCTCTGGTTAATCTCTCTCTCCTATATATTTGGTGCTCAAAACTGGTGACAATATTCTAGCCATGGTCTCACAGCAGGTAGACTCTACTACTCTACAGAGTACAGCGTGTTAATCATAATTTTGTTCAATATCCTGGCCATGCTCCTGTTAAAAACAGCTCATGACATCATTGGTCACCTTTGGGTCCATAGACCACCCTGGATCGTGCTCAGCTCGTGTCTATCGCCATATCCAGGTACAGCAGAGCTGCTTCCCAGACAGCCTGTCCCCAGCTGATACTGCTGTGGGGTTATTCCTTCATTCCTTCCTAGGGCAGGACTTTGCATTTTCCTTGCTAAGCTGCATAATGTTCCTGCAGCTCACTCCTCCTGTCTGTCTCTCTGAAAGGGAGCTCTGTCCTTAAGTGTGTCACAGCCTTAAAAACTGCTGAGCTTCATTCTACCCCTTCAAAAGCGTTCAAAACAAAGGGATAGCTCTGCCAACAGAGACTAACTCAGCAGCACAGCACCTTCTGCCATCCTCTCAGGTGACTTGGTATTAGCCATCTCCTACTTCTTCCTTCTGAACCTATTTAATTTTTCCTACCAGGCCTCCAACTGTATTGTAGCTGCATCACTATTAACCTTTCTCTCATCTTTAGCACTTTCAGTTTTTGCTCTGCAAAGCAGGACACACAAAACAGAACGACTGAATCTCTCTCTGTCAAAACAAAGATATGTCCAACAGGTGAATACGACCTCCCTCAGCAAAAAGAACCTGGGTTGAAGGAGCTCACAGCAGCTTCTCACACCAGCTCTGGTGCCAGGTAGCCTCAGATAATTTTACATCTTTCTGTTATAACTGTAACCCTCTTCTACTGAGCTGAAGTGCAGGTGTCAAAGCACCTCTGCCTTCGAAGTATCTCAGGAAGGTCTGATGGACAGTACCCAGTAACTGTAACCTCCAGCACTGCAAGAGGAAGCAGATTCTGAGTAATTTGCTGACATACCTCTGCCACATCTGCCAGGGACCGCGACACAAAGGAGTCCCGTGAGTTTCCATCCAGCAGGCTGGGTCCCAGTAAGGAGGTGCCACTGGTGTTCCCAACTGGAGTTGGTAACATTTTTCGTCCCTTCTCCGGGGAGATAAAACTTGCTACAAAGAAGAGGCACATCAGTAAGTCATTGCACTGAGTGTTTTCAATTGGGAGGATAAAGAGAAGGACAAGGAAATTAAAAATGGAGGACAGATATCCATTTCTTCCATCTTTTAAAAATTACGTGTTACCAGCATGAATACCATCACCACGCTGCTAAGAGTAGGGAGACTCATTACACTGGCCCCATGAATTATTAATTTAAAAAAACCTCTCAACAACTAAACCTCAACCAAACCCAGTGAGTGACCTCATGTCTTTGAGATAGTGCTTATCAAGCACACAACAAAGTCTATTTTTCCACCAGCAGAGCCAAAGGCATCTGTTCATTTTGGCACAACAGTCCAAATGTCTCACCCTAACTGATGAGTCAGGCTCCAAAGAGACTACAAAGAACTGCCAAGGAATTATTTGTCCCAAGCTATGGGCCCAACTCTAGCAACAGGATCTTTTCAGGAACAGACTTGTAAAGAGAGAGAAAACGTACTCAAGGCAACACTGTGGAAATGAAAGCAAGTATTTGGAATAATTCTACAAATGTTCTTCTGGGTTTATAATTTTCCAAAGGATTCACTTCCGATAAACAGTGTTGGTTTTGTTTTTTTAACAGGAAAGGACTTTGTGGTTGCACTTCTCTGCATCTGGACACTTACAGAACAAGCTGCTGAGGGAGGAGTCTGTGGAGTCATTGGGGTACCACTGGGGATCGTGGGGGGGAGATGCGATCCAGTTCTGCTGAGGACTACTGGATGGGGACGGAAGACTTTTGGAGCTGTCACTGCCATTCAGCTTTGCAGGAGAGAGAGAAACACCTTCACCTGTAAGCCAATGTTGGGGATCATGAATTCAGTCAATGTGGTAAAGTTACAGGACACTGCACCAATTTTTCTTTAGAAAGAAAAAAAACCCCCAAACAACAACAGTAACACCCCTGCCCCGTATTTGCTAGAAAATAAAGGCCAGGCACGGAATTTTATTTCCAACAGATATTTAGAAAAAAGCAAACAAACAAAAACAAACCCACAAAAACCTCGTAACCCAAGAACTGCTTCCTGGAAAAGTTTCTGCTGCCATGTAAGATGTCAGGCATTTTCTTTTAAGTTGATAGGCAGACTTTAGCTAATCTTAGACTTACTGTACTGGCCAGAGCTGATGGCTATTTCAATGATGGAATCACTGATCTGAGTGGCAGGTTCCCCTTGGGAAAGCACATCTTCAGGTGGTCCAGGAAGGGAAATATCCAAGAGAGCAGAAACATTGGGAGGAGAGAGCCGAGTACTGGAAGCTTCTGATGAGGCAATTGGAGGGGTAGACAGACCATTCTGGAGAGAAGTCTTGGCCAGTTCTGGCAGAGAAAGGACTGATGTGCCCTGTTACAAGAAACAGAATTAATTGTTTATACATTTTTTAAGAACTTGGAAAACTAAAAAGCAACATTTTGGCTCTTGAGTATCAGATTAAAACCAGACTTTTAAGGGAAAAAAATCCAGTAGATAATATGCCTAAATTAGAGGAATATACTATTTCTATAATAAATCTGTATTATTTTAATGAAAAGTACCTGTAAGCATAAAGAAATATGCTGCAGGCCATATCCTGCCAAATCACCTGAAAAAATATGCATCTATAACATTCCAAAGAATATTTAAAACAGCCTACATAACAGAACAAGCATAATCTTAAAATCAATATAGCTTTGATAAATCTACAAGTTAGTTCCAAATAGATACGTATTAATGTGCCTTTGTATGGGAAAAAACCCTTTCACTGATGGAAGAGTATACAGGTATTTTAAACTGGTAACTCACGTTTATTCACTTTTTACAGCCAGATTTCCCAAAATTCAACTGATCTTTAAGGAGTTTCATTACCAGTACCTCATCGTAGAACTGTAATATTTTTTTCTGATGTAGTGTATACACAGCTGTCCTAAGAGCAAGAACCAGAACCCCAGGCCCCATTACTACAGTAAGTGCCTCACAGGTTCATGTCCTAACATCTGTCCCACAAAAAAATCTTAATCTCCTTTGTGCTCTCCAATCAAACTAATTTGACCTTTTTCACATGCAGGTGTCACAGGAAGCATGGAAAGTGCTTCCACTCAAGAAAAGAAGAGCCTGTATTCTGAGGCTTAAAAAATCCAACACCAGGTCCTGGATCTCACTGGAGAAAGACTCTGGGGACAGAATAACAACACTCCTACAATTTAGGTGCCATCACAGTTACTCTTAAGTATCTATGTCTTACTGGATGCAGCACAAAGAACGGTGAATCTCTGGAAAGGATGCTGACATTACAATCACACTTTTAATACTCCTCCTTCAGTGACATGGAGGCAGCAGGACTGCGAACTGCTGAAATCTCTCCTTGTGATGTCTAAAATAGACACATAGATAGGGCAGGGACTTATAAACTCCTCCACTCTAGTAAGAGATACGTAAAGGTTGGTTGTTCTTCACAAGTGTCAGCTCCACTTTGATTTTAGGGAATGGAACATGCTCATATTTAAGCAGCTTTCCTAAATTTCTTTAAATTTCTTCAGATGCTAGGGATTTGATTTCCACCAGACAGTACCAGTGGTGCACAATTACCTGGGAATATGGAGTTTTAACTAGCAATACCAGTGGTATTTTCACAGAACATTACCCATTCCAAGAGCACTGTTCCTTCAGGACACACTGTACCTGGAAGCCATCCTGCTCGGGCCGGCTCGGCAGGCTGATGTACGGTACCCGGCACCCCGGGCCTGAGCCCTGCAACCGCAACAGAAACCACGTGAGTGACCAGCCGGGGAGGGAAGAGATAAGGGCCTATCACCATTTATCCCTGAGAACATGACATGGACTGAAATGGACTAACATTTATCTGGGTCTCAATGAAAGACACAGCAAGGAGAAATTACAGTTTCCATTCCAAATACAATCCCTAAAAGTCCATGTTTTGCCCCAGATCCTCTCCTGAATTTCTGAAATGCCATGATTTCTTTTCAAGCCAGATTTCTGGATGGCCAAGATCAACACTCTACCATCTGCAAGCCATTTTACAGGACGGAAATTAACTCAATGAGATGATGAATTGATCCCTCAACCCCAAATATACACTACACAACACGGACTGGGTCTGCCATGACAGCAGTGTCTAACAGCCAGCCCCAGGAGAAAGCTTGCTGAGGAGTCACAATACAGGTTTTTTATATGATGAAAGACCAAGACAGCTTTGAAAAAAGCTCATTTAAGAGCCTCTGACCTCCACAGGGGTGATGGAGCCTCCGTTCTGATGTGCTACTGCTGGCTCCTGCCCTGTCGCCACCGTGGGCACTGCATCTGGTGACAATGGAGACACACCTGGCAAACCATCTGCATCCAGGACAGGCATGGGGCTACCAGGGATAATGCCAGCACTTTTAGCTGCCAAGTCGATAGCACCTTGTGTGAAACAAAAAACCAAAAAACATATTACAAGCGTCTTCTTCACTTTGTTTTGATTCTCTAAAGGATGATTTTTTTAAACTTAGCCAGAGTCAAAACTCAACTCATGTGAAAATGCAGCAATGGTAATGATCTGATCATCTGGGTCAGCTGCTTCTCTGCACTTGAGGGTATGTTGCTTTTAGCTAGAATGTTTAACTTTTCTGCCCTGTTCCAACCTGTTACCAGGTATATCAAAATAGTTGAGAAACATCCCAGTTCCCCTCCCCTCCTTTCCTTCTATTTTTTTTCTTTTTTGTCCTCCAAATTGATAAGTATTTCATTATGCAATTTCTAGAAGCTTCCTATGGGTTACTAGAGGAGCTCTACAAACAATAGAGCCTTATTTTGTTATCTTGTCTCTGGCAGCCATGTAGACTCAATGTAAAAAATGTAAGTTGTTGCAAGGGTCAACCTCACCCAGATCTTTTAAAATCCACTTCAAACATCTGAATGTCTTCTCATCTCAAAATAATGCTCTAGGTAAAACTTAAAATGCAGTCCCTGTTTACACCTCATTAATTGTTCTAATTATGGAACCCACTCTCTGTCGCAAGACAGTATCTGCCTGGAGGACACCAGCATGGTTTTTATTGTAGAATTCAGAATGACTTACTAGACAGATGGTTGATGGCCTGTGTTGGAAGACCTTTGGGCACAATTGGACGAGAAACAGCAGCTTTAGTCAGTGAGGACTGGACTGGCCGAAATGAACCTCTCCCTGGGGGGAAGGATTAATACCTTTCAGGCAAATGAAATCTAACACCTTTAAAGCAGAACACAACACAGCTGAGTGGAAGCAAATAAATTCCAAGCAGCAGAAAGCTGCAAGAATGCAAGCAGTGGAGATGATGGAATAGAGCTAAAATAGTGATGTGAGCTAAGCGGTGCCTTGCCACAGAAAAGCAACAGCAAGTGCTACTGTGCTACTGGAGCTGCTCTCATACTGCCAGTGAAGACAACCCTCAGGTCTCATGCTGGCTTTGATGGGGGATCACCTGTACTACCACTGTACTCAAGAGTGTACCAGCAGAAAAGGACATACGGGCAGCGGATTGCTTATGCTGTATAAAATTTAGACAGTATCCCAGGTACTAGGTAGGGAAAGTCCAATATAAAATCTAGACAAATTATTATACCCTACAGAACAAAAATTCCTATCTAAGTATTTTATTCCAAATTTTGTCTCCCTGTTGGGAACTCCTTACTCTTCCCTGCTTTCAATCTTGGGAAATTGAAGAAAAAATTTTTATCACAAGCACGACTTGCTTAACAATGATCCAGGAGAGCAATCCCATCATCCCGCAGGCTGGTAACACTGTCATTTTGAAAGGGTTTTTTCTTCTTTTTAGAAATTACTTCTTTATGCAGTTTTAAGGGACACTTTTCAGTTTATAGAAGTGCTAGACTCACCTGTAATGGATGAGTTGGATAAGATAGAAAAGGAACAGACATGCTGGGACGGATTTCCAGATGGCCTGGGGAGCAGTGTTCTCTATGAGAGAGAAACAATAAACCAGAACAGATTTAAACACAGACAGAGGGTAACACTCATTGTATAAGTTGCAGGTGTTCACGAGACCTTCCAGAATAAGCAGAGTATTTCTGTGGCATTACTATCATGCACCAGACACAGCAATGAGATCAGTGTGCTCTTGAGAAAAAAGCTACAGAACGGAATGATGTGCTTTCTCTGTAAACTACTAAAAGAAAGTAATTCCACATGGAAAATTCTCAGAGAAATGCCGATTAGAACTATATTCCTCTCTGATTATACTTGCAGTGATTTTCAAATCTGTCTCAGAATTACAGCAGTGATCTTAAGGATGGGACTTAGTCTGTGTACAAACTGATCTGCCCTTAGAATTCAGCAAGTGTGGATGAGTGAGATAGCTGTGTGTATTTGGGAGCTCTTAAAACACATGCAATTTCCCAGATCTGAAGATCTCAAGATCAAAAAATAGTCCAGGGGTAATTTCTGCGTGTCCTACTCTCATACAAAACAGAAGAGGGAAAAAAAGGTATATTGACACTTGAGAACTTTGTTTTCCCCAGTTATTTAGGTTTCAGATTTCTTTTTTCTCACCTGCCTCTGTTGTCCCAGTGGCATGTGCCTTTTCCCTGGGTTATGAGAGCAGTCTGAAGGAGGGTAATGCCTGTCTGTCACCAAAGCACTACAACAGACCACCCCTTACATCCATCTCTTCCCAAGCCCCATTTTTTCCCAGGAATCCTTGTTCTTTCGAAGTGTGTTATGGCTTACTTCACTACAGAGGCTTATATCCACTGCAGTTTAACAGCCACTACTGAGCAAGAAGCAGGAAAAAGATCTAAAGCAAGATTTTGTTGTTAAGAGGGCTGCCATCTCCAACACTGCCAGCACAGGACAGCACAGGGGACACACTGCCTATGCCTCAGTGCCAGAAGGCCCAGGCAGCAGAACCTGCTTCCAGGTTCCAGAAGCCTCTTCCAGAGGCTTTTTTATTTTTCAAAACTACCTTAGGCACTGGACTTCTGTTGTTGTTGACATTCTTCATACAGGGAACGTATCATGGCTAGTTACACTAGACTGAAGTGTTTGTTTCTTCATAATTTCAGCTTCACATTTCTAGTGGATGCATGAGGGAATTCAGTTTTTTATTCATTATGTGTGAATCACTACAGCCTTACTGATACTCAGGGAGCAAAACAGGCATTTACACTTTGCTCTGACCTGTACGACCAGGGGCTTCCGCAAGTGCCTGTTCCGTAACTTCCTGGGCTTCGGCAGGAAGAAGTCCGACTGCATCTGGACAACAACAGGAAATACATTACAAGTATTTTAGGCATCCAGACACAGAATAAATTATACCCCCCAAATTCTTATTTCCAATAAAGTTGAATTGAGAGTTAACTAAAATACTGTGTTTTGTTTCAGACAGCACAATATGCTTTCTGCTAGAGTCAGAATATTTGCCACCAAGAATGTATTTTTTCTTCTTTTTTTATGGAAATAAAGCTTTGTCCCAAAGAAGCCATTTCACTACTTAACTACTGCAGCTGCCTACGAAATTCTTACTGAGATTGTGTACATAAAAATTAGAATTTGACTTAAATACAGCAATGAGGCTGTGTTGAGATTAGCTACACATCAGAAAGGGGTCAGTTTTTGCTAAACCTGGCACATATATTTGCTGGAGCAACTTAATTAGACAGCAAATCAGTTTCATCGCGCTGTGTGATGCCATTCAGATTTGAATTACCTGAATTACCTGAACAGATAATGTCACTTCAAAGCACAGTTACAAGGTCAAAATTTGACTTATCTCAGTTAATACAATGTTAAACTTGAGCATCATAAGAAGCACTGCTTCACAGGGCAGCCCATATTTTCTGATGAATTCAGAAACCCTGTGATACCCCCTGGAAGCTGTCTCATGCACACCATGCTGCATTTTCTATTCAGTCATCTCACTTACACTGATGGTGTCCAGGTGCTGCCGGAAGGTCAGCTCTGCTTCCTTGCTGGGTAGGAACAGCTTCCCATGGCGGCTATTGGGGGGCAGGGTTGTAGGGACTGCAAACAGTCCACTATCGGCCTCAGTGCTCCCAGAACTTGAAGGATTAGCCACCAAGAGAGGTCTAGGGAGGTTTCTCAAACCTAGAAGATTTTAACAGCAATTTAAATGAAATAAAGTGAAAACAAAAAGGAAGTAACTCTTTAGTAACTGAAGGATCATAGAGAGATCTGGCACTTAAGGATTCTGGCTCTGTCACCAGCTGTTTTCAAAATCAGGAATCTCTCCATATTTCAGTTGTCCCACCTGCAAACTGACCGTATTTACCTGCTATGGATACCACTAACATTCACTTGCTTTGAAATTCTTGGAAGTAGGGGATTAAATATAATTTTACACTACTTAAGAAACTAGAATTGAAGTCTTGTTTTCAGTCCCACATAGACCGTGATAATCAGTTTATCTGTTCAGCTTGTAAGCATACTTGAGGGCCTATCCCAGTAAACAAACTATATCCACCATTTCTTATGTAGGGGAAGATAATACAAACACAGAGCCATTTTACAGTGTCCCCACCCCTGCTTTCCCTATAGTAATTCAAAGTGCAACCCCAATAAAATGAATCTGGTGATGGAGCGGGGATCAATTTACCTTCCCAAAGACGGACTATCTTCAAAATACATATAGCACAACGAAATAATGGTAGCTTGTCTGAGTGAAACTTCCCCATTTATGTTCAAGTTTAAAAATTACAGTAGGATTTCCCCGTGCTGTGCCCACCCTGCAGGCAGCCAGGATGAAAGCCAGCACTGTTAGCCTGTCATTCTTAGATGCCTCCCTCCACACAGGTGCTTTACAGCACCAGTTAACCTGCTCCTGGGTTCACTGCTTCTCAGAGCAGGAGTGTGAAAAGGACTGCCTAAGAATCACAACTGGTCCCAATAACTCCACCACCATCACAGACTTTCCCAAAGTCATAAACATTTGGTGGCAAATGCAACTGGGCTGAAGCACAGAACTGAAATTCTTGGCCCACATGGCTGGGGCTCACAGGTTACAGCACCTATTAAAGAAAAGGCAATTCATAATCATTCTGTATCTTATAATCATAGAATCACACAACTGGTTTGGACTGGAAGGGACCTTCAAGCTCATCTCATTCCACCCCCTGCCATGGGCAGGGACACCTTCCACTATCTCAGTTTGCTCCAAGCCCCGTCCAACCTGGCCTTGGACAGTTCCAGGGATGGGGCAGCCACAGCTCCTCTGGGCAACCTGTGCCAGGGCCTCAGCACCCTCACAGGGAAGAATTTCTTCCTAATATCTCATCCAAATCTATAGTGGCAGGATGGCACAGAAAATTTTCAGTAATTATTTATCAACAGATTTTACACCGTGCATTTACTCGCCTCTTTTGTAAGCTGATACTCTCTTGAGATCTCACACCCCGTGCAAGTCAGCTTGTACTGCTTCAGGCTGGGAAGGGGATAACTTTCTTCAGTGGCTGGTAGGCAGCAGTTTTGGATTTGTGTTGCAAACAGTGTTCATAACTCAGGGATGCTTTAGTTACTCCTAAGCAGGACTTACACAGGTCAAGGCCTTTGCTGCTCCTCACCCCACACTGCCAGTGAGGGGGCTGGGGATGCACGAGGAACTGGGAAGGGACACAGCCAGGACAGCTGATCCCAGCTGACCACAGTGATATCCCAGACCATGGGGGGGTCATGCTTAGTGTACAGAGCTGGGGGAAGAAGAAGGAAGGGGTGGACATTCAGAGTGAGGGCATTTGCCTTCCCAAGTTACTGTTACATACGATGGAGCCCTGCTGTCTTGGGGATGGCTGAACACCTGCCTGCCAAGGGGAAGCAGGGAACAAATTCCTTATTCTGCTTTGCATGAATGGCTTTTGTTTTCCCTAATAAAGTGTTTTTATTTCAACCCATGAGTTCTCTCACTTTTACTCTTCCAGTTCTCCCCCATCCCACAGAGGGGAGTGACTGAGCAGCTGCATGGGGCTGAGTTGCTGGCTGGGGTTAAACCATGACACAGCTCCCAAAAAAAACCAAGCGTCTTCTCTAAGAGCAACTCAGGAGAGTTTTGCTGGATTGTGAACTGCATTATTGATGTGCATTGTTATTCAAGATTCAAAGCAGCACTGGATTTAAGACAATTCTAAAGCAAGCTAACACCCACCAATGTTCTCAGACAGTGAAATTCCT
Organism: Dicrurus megarhynchus; assembly: GCA_013399195.1. NCBI lineage: Eukaryota > Metazoa > Chordata > Aves > Passeriformes > Dicruridae > Dicrurus > Dicrurus megarhynchus. Next base: position 56,094 of record VXAD01007228.1, read on the forward strand.
AAGAGTAAGAGCACTCCTCCTTCCAGTGTTCTGTCACTGGGAAGGTCTTGTCATGGTGTGAGGTATTAGTAAGTTGATTTCATCAAGTGGATTTTTAGGAATACTCACCTGAGGAGCTGGAAGCAGCACCAGGAGAAAAAGTCTTGTTGCGAAGGGCAGACTGATTCCGTGCGCAGCCTGGACTCCTGGTGTTGATGGCAATCACCTTTCCTGGGGGAGTCAGGGACTGCTCCTCCTGAGCAGGCTTTATAGGTGACGTGGCAATGGAGCTCATCTCGGGCGTCTGAAAATTCACATTAAATGACTGTTGTGTGCTGGTACAACAAACGTCTCGTGAAACTCACTGTACTTAGGAAGCCTTAAAATTAAAATCTGACATACTACAATACCTTAAAGTATTCTAAGCAATACCTCCTAGTGGGGGTGAGGGGCAGCTGAAATTCCCTTCCTGCCCATTTAGCAGTGTTGGATGCCACCAATTCAATGTATTAATTTATGTTACAATTGGGTTAACACTCAACAAGCTTGCCGCAATGTGCTGGATCACCACGGGATAGAAAGAAAGAGAAAAAAAAGGTGTTGGTTTTAATTCAGTGCAAAATTATTTTGCATAAACTCCATCCAGAGGGATGCTCTGGTGGGAAATACACCTGAACAAAAACATTTTCATTCTCTCTTAATTCTAATCAAGTAGTTTTGAATTTTTTCCCTTCCCTTCTCTTTCACACTGTAACACAGCACTAACAAGAGACACATGCACTTCAGTAATTTTCCAGGCCTATCCAGTTGTTTCATTAAGTGTTTAAATTGTTTTCTAGAAAACCCTCCCTTTTTAAGGAATCTGTGTGCAATCACAAGCTTAAAATTACACCCCCTACTCAACTGCAATGCCACTTGCCAGTTTGTTTTATGCTGATGATTTTCATTTAAGGAATGAACCACAGCACAGCTGGCTGCTTTGGCTGTTACAGATTATCTGGAGAAAACAGCAGGCATGCACACAATCAGTCCTTCCTCTTAAAATACCCTGTGGCAAAAATATTATGGTTCCTATCATTATTTGATGAAATGCAACTTTCAGGATGTCCACAGTGGTTTCAGTGAGACAGTAAATATCTTCCTGGCCTCTGCAATATCAGTGCCACAACATTCATGCTACAAGGAGAGTATATGTATTTCTGAAAAACAGTGAGAATAAAGTGGTATTTGACAAACGAAAGGTTGTGTTCCTTCTTTTTGCTGGAATGTATAATATGGTACATATCCTTAAAGAGCTCCTTTATTCAGTAGTACTATGCTACTTTGATTAAGCCAGCAGGAGTGTGAAAGTAACAGGAAAACACAAATCCTAACTGCTGGTTTCTTCCCGTCTTTAATTCCTCTCCCCCTAAGTCTCAAGGATGTCCTGTGTTATAGTTTGTGATTGTTTCATCACGTCATGCCTAGCTGTCACCTGTGTCACCAGAAGTAAAAGTAGATGCCAAAGCAGAGACAGTGTCCCAGATTTGTGAGATGTCAGACCAAAAGCCTTTGCAGTTTAAACAAAGTCTGTATCTGGAGCTGCATCTGAACAAAGATGGGTTTAAATTTATAAAATCCTTCATTCTATGTCTGTAGAATCAGAATCAAAAGGAACTTTGAGGGGGGCTAAATCATCAACAAAGAAGGATCAAAGAACTCTCTGTTTGGGAACAGTGATACATTTGCATCCTGGGTGGAACATAATCTTTAGCTCATCATATCCACCACAGGCATTTGAGCAGATCTGCTGAACTCTGTGTGTTTTCAAAAGATGTTTTTCTAAGTTTCTATTGGCTGCACTAGGTAGAATTGGCTGCCCAGGTATCACTGGGGCAGATCTTAAATACAGGTTACAAACCACTAGAAGGAAGGCAAGTTCATTCCCTAAGGTCTGCCTAAGGATGAAGGTATTCTTCTGGGACTGGTAAACAGCTATCCTGGAGTCTGGGAATTTTTACGTAAATCAGCTGTGGCAGGCTATTGACTCTGCTATTCTTAAGAAATACATTATTTTCACTCTCACACTTAGTGTAATTTGAACTACATAAACACTGAAAATCAATGCAGTTTTCATGTGGAATATTAATCTCATCCAGGCTTCACTTCCCACGAAAGGTTGGATCAGATGATCTTCCAAGGCCCCTTCCAACCTGGGCTGTTCTAGGGTCCTGTGAATCTCAGAGAGAACGGAAGGCACCTCACCTCACAACTGATCTTTCCAGTAGTCAACATTAAATGTTCACAGGAACACCAATGAGACTCACAGCAAACCAAAAGCTAAAAAGGCAGTGTAAAAAGCATATTGAAGCAAAGTCCACTCTGTAGCCAGCTGTATTGTGTTGTGGCTCTTGTATCATTTAAACACAGGAATCTCCAAAGATCTTGACATGGCTCGTTATTGATTTATTGTGAATACGTAAGTGGACAACTATTCCCCAAATCAAACTAGAGTTTAATATCTGGAGCATGAACAAGAGCTACTTACTGGTTTGGGATTGACTTCAGTAGAGATGAGTTTCAGAAGGCAGTTCAGGAGTCTCTGCTTGTGAAAGGTAGGACATGCAGGGACAGCACTTGACTCAGATGTTTGCTCTCTAGCATCCTGGGTTTCTGGCTCCAAGACAGCCAACCAGTCATATTCCAGCTGCAGCTTGTTCGGTTTGCCCATCATGAGGTAGACTTCAGCCAGCGTAAGGCTCTCAGAGGTTCGCAGACTCCATCCTTCTTCTCTAACCTGTTGGGAGAGCCGACTTGGGTCATCCTTGAGAGACTTTGTACTGGATTGTCCCTGAGGTGGAGGTGGAAACAAGGAGCCCAGCTTCTCTTGAGAATCCTCCATTACTGCATCCGTGATATCCTTGGTACAAGCATCGAGCTGCTGGCCCTGGCTGTGGCTGGCCTGAGTTTCACATCTGCTGCTGCCGGGGGAAGCCACACCACCTCTCAGTAGCTGGGAACAGGAGTCAGAGGTCTCTGCACTCCTCCTGCTTGGAAAAGTCACCAGAGAAGCATTACCAGCTGCTGAAGCAGAGTCTTTCCCATGCAGTTTGTCTGTGCAGGAACATTTCTCTGGGACGATCAGGTCCTGGCAGGACTTCATGTACCGTGGGAATGGATCGAGCAGAGAGAGCTCCTCCACATCAGGGATCTTGCTGCAAGCACACGCTGTGCTGCACGACGGTAGCACAGCTGCCTGATCACCAGCCAGGGCCTCCCTGCCCTCCATGCAGGGGGCCACTGAGCTCAGCTTTTCCTGGTGCCCTCCTGGATCCTGAAGTCCAGAAGGTGGTTTCTGGAGGGAATTAGTGATGCCAAGATTTGAGGCTGTTCCTTCCACCAGAACAGGCTCTGGGGCACCATCTTCAGTGCTTGCAGAAACTTCAGCTGTAGGCTGCAAGGTTCTGCTGGGCTCTGTAGTGCTCTCTGCCCTTCCCAAACCCTTACTTTCCGTTCCCCGCAGGTATTTCAGCTGTCCCCTTGCTGTCCCCTGACCACTCTGTATGCCGAGGATTTGGGCGGGGGGGAGTAAGTGAGAGTCTTTTGTGTTCTGTTTGCATTTGCCCGTTTCCTGCCAATGCACAGTACAGAAAGCCTTGGAGTGGACCACTCTGGCTACCCCAGGCAGTGGAGTGAGGGTACAATTCTCCCCTGGAAAGAGATGGAGCATCACTTTCTCCTCTGAGAAGCTGCCTCTTGTTTCTGAGTCTCTGCAGTCTTGAAGTTGCTGATCTTCTAGTGTTTTACGCTAAAAAAGATGTGTCAAAGAATGTAACAGTCATCTGCCCCTTCCAAAAAAGCACCTGGGAGCCTATTTTTCAAGTTCAAAAAAAAAAAGTAAAAAAACCCCTAGCTGATCAAGGACACGTTCTCTATTCAGCACAGATTATAGTGAAGACACTATAATCAGAAAATAGGTCCTTTGTGGTGATAAAGACTACAGTGAAGACCTGCTACAAGCCCAAAATAAATACCCATTCCAAACAAAGTTACTTCTCTCTGTTCACACACCACTGTAATTGTAAAAAAAAAACCCAGTCAACAAACCCCAACAAAACCAAGCAAAACCTCCAACACAAGCAGCCTCTCACAAGTGCAGCAAACTCCACCTTACACATTCTGACATCCTTCAGAGTTTCAAGTGCTATGCTGCTGCTTCTTCCAGGCTCACAAATTAAACAGAAAAGCCTGAATGAAAGGCCCAAGAAGAGGATAAAACCTACAAGTCAGAAGGACTAGGTTCAGAACAGAACAGCCTTTAACTAACAAATCCTTCTATTGCATGGATCAAAGTTCAGAGGCAGGGACACCCTGAACGCTATATGGCTCAGACAGTGCAGAGATACATTGCAAGTAGCAGCAGCAACTCCAACAAGAAGCTTAAGCCTCCACTGGTGAAACTGCACAAAGTGCAAAGAACTGTCCTTAATCTCTCTGCTGAAACTGGAAATAGAATTGTCAGCTATTATCCATGCTGTATGGGGGTCACCTATAATGAACCAGACTAAGATCACTGTTTGAGGAAATGAAATAAAGGCAGGAGCTTAATTTATTCCTAACTAGGTTTCACAGAATCATAACAGAGAAGAGGTAAAAGTAGAACATTACGGGATCTCCCATGAAAGCTTCCATTAGTGTTGCTGAGACTCTACCTCTACCTTTACTAAGCAGGGACTGGTACATTTATGAAGTAGATTCACTTTTCCAATGCAAAACTGAACTTAGACTAGGAAGGGAATTGCTCCCAGGACACAGCACATGGAACAGACCAAGTAGGAAAAGGATACAACCCGCACTTCATGGAGAGCCCACTTCTGCTTCAGGAATTCAAGGAGGCTGGAGACCTTCCGATGTAACTCCACAATCATTCTATACACAAGAGAAACAAAGCAAGGGAACAGAGAACAACTGTCAGCAGGAGCTCCAAGGCCTAGCCTCGATGCTAGAAGGGGAATTAAGGAATAAACTGGCATTCTGTAAAGCCAGCACAAAGTACACTCCCAAGCTCTAAGAAACAAAACCAAAACAAAATCCAAAACATGTATTATCCCACAACTTTAAAATCTAGGTTAACTCACAACTGTGACAACTCACACATTCTAAAAGCCTGTCAGATAAACCTGACTGCCATGATTCAAGAAACTAGTTTTTTCCAGATGGAAGAAGATAGGAAAAGATGGCAGGACTTAGCTGAACTGCAAAAGTGCAGGCAAGGCACAAAGCTACCCCATAAAGTATAGAAAGAAAAAGAGAAAGGGGCACTAAAGACTCTTAAACATTTACTTTTTGAAAACATTTTACTAAATAAACCTAATGCAGAGAAGAGAACGGATATTTTTATCAGGATCTTTGGTCACTACAACTGAAGTGCTGCATTTAAAACAACACTCAACATCACAGAGGCCTTGTGTTTGCTGCCCCAAGTTCTTGACTAGATATAAGTACCAGGATGAACAGCCACTGATGACACTGAACAGCTGCACCAATGATGTTTTGCAAACACCTTCCATGCTGCCTTAATCATTGGGTGCAGGTGAAATGTTCAGAGCCTTGGTGCAGGCACCTCTGACCACCATGTATCTTCCCTCCTCTCTGTGGTACACTCAATACAAATTTTAGTAGAACCAATGCTACTATCTCCATTTTACTCGCACTCTGCTCTGACATTAAGTGACACAAAGTATACTCATCTCCAAAGCTAGAAGCTCCTTCATTACTCAAATTAAAAGATACAAAGGACAATGGTAATCTAATTTTCCCATGTGATAACTCACATTTACAAACCATGCACTCTGGTTGGACAAAGGCTTCAGACTAAGTACACTTAGAGCAACTGCATTATCAAAGATGAACTGCCCAACGGGCAAAGAGAACCATGAAGAAAGAGGAAGGGGCTAGGATGCTGCTCATCTATTTCCCTATTCTGAGCACCACAATCAGTTCTCCATTACCTAAGCCGTGGGTTCTGGGCAAGACTCTGTACTCGAGCCCATGCGTGGTTATTCCGCGGCTGCAACTCCACAGGGACCTTGAGAGGAAGTCGTACTGGCTTTTGGTCCTCTTCATCACTTACACCTGAATGGAGATGAAGCACAAATGGTCAAAGCAAGGACAACTTTGTATGCTCAGTTACACAGTACAAAAGATCAGACACCAGCATCACCTATAGACAACTTGGGCAGCTCAGCTTCACCAGTGGAGCCTGCTTCCTTAATTACCTTTTGTTCCAATATGTTCTTATCCTTGGACACTGCAGTGGTACTGGGGATTCCAGTTGAGCAAGCAGTGTCAAAAATCAGATGCCTGGAAACTTTGATCAAGTACACTATTTCAGACCTTTAAACAGCCTGATTCTACTTACTTAGGAACGAGGAAGAAAAAAAAAAAACCAAAATGAAATCACACATAGCTGAATGGGAGAAGGTAAAAAAATTGAAAATGTTTACTGCTAAACACTATACTGCTGCTGATTCACTGGCACAAGGGACTAACCTTCACACACAGTGAAAGCACAATGTATAAAGCAGCAGTGAACTGGTCTGGTGTGGGTATTTCCTTTTCAGCTTAGCTGGTAAGAAAACTGGGTGGGTCCTGAAGTTACTAGGGTTACACAAGCAGTCAGGCCAAGACAGACAATACTGTGCCCAGGACAGACATGCAACCGCCCAAATTTCCCTGCCAGTGATGGACACATCAGAACAAGCCTGCTTACTTTCTACATTTCCAGCTATCTTCTACAACACCCTCATGTTCCAGCATCTTTTACTCACCATCTGGATCACAGAGTTTCTTTAAAGCCCTGCACATGGGAGCTTTGATACGCAGGTTTCTGCCTTTGTAACGAACAGTCGTAGCCCTGGATACATGGAAAGAGAAGGAACCGGTAACAACAGTGTGTGAATATAGACCTATCTATCTTAGGCCCTGTGCTTTTCAACATCATCATGTATGACTTGGATGCACGACTGGAAGGGATACTAAACAAGTCTGCAGATGATATAAAATTGGGAGAAGCTGCTGACTCCCTCGAGGGCAGGGAAGCCTGCAGAGAGAGCTCGACAAATGAGAGGACTGGGCAATCACCAATGAAGTACAACAAGGGAAAGTGCTGGATTCTGCACCTGGGATAGGGCAACCCTGGATGTATGGACAGACTGGGGAATGAGATGCTGGAGAGCAGTGCTGCAGGAAGGGACCTGGGGGTCCTGGTCAATGGCCAGTTGGGTCTGAGTCAGCAGTGCCCTGCAGCCAGGAGGGGCATCCCTGTCCTGGGGCACCAGGCCCAGCATCGCCGGCCAGGCCAGAGCGGGGATTGCCCCACTCTGCTCTGCACTGGAGTGGCCTCACCTTGAGTACTGTGTGCAGTTTTGGTCACCACAATGTAAGAAAAATTTCAAACTATTAGAGTGTCCAAAGGAGGGCAATGAAAATGGTGAAGGGCCTCAAGGGGAAGTCGTACGAAGAGTGGCTGAGGGCACTTGGTTGGTTCAGCCTGGAGAAAAGGAGAGTGAGGGGAAACCTCCTTGCAGACACAATTTCCTCATGAAGGGGAGAGAAGGGGCAGACACTTATATCTTCTCTGTGCTGGTGACCAGTAACAGGACCCAAGGACCTGAAGTTGTGTCAGGGCAGGTTTAGGTTGGATAGTAGAAAAAGCTTCTTCCCTCAGAGTGCTTGGGCACTGGAACAGGCTCCCCGGGGAAGTGGTCACAGCACCAAGTCTGACAGAGATCAGGAAGCATTAGGACAATGCTCTCAGGCACAGTGTGACTCTCGGGGATGATGCTGTGGCAGGGCCAGGAGTTGGACTTGACAATCCTTGTCCCTTCCAACTCAGCTTATTCTGTGATTCTGTGACCAGGGACACAGAGCCAAACACCATCATAGCTACAGGAATGAACACAGAAATACAAGGGTCTGCAGTGCAGGTTCACAGAGGATTCAGTCTTTCCTACCACCTTACTTTTCATTGTGAAAGTGCTACTCTTGTGACTCTCCTCTTCCAGACTTTCATTAAACACTTGGTTGTCCATGTAGGGAGGGACTTCTGTTACTTTGGTTGCAGAGTACGCTCACAGACAGCTTCATAAAAGACAACTGGTTTTGCTTTAGTCTTCCCTTTATACTCATGACTCTTAATGAGTAAGAATCTGAACTTTTTGCGGAATCTTGCATTTGGAAATATGATCACCTTATCTGGTGCAGACATGAGGTCTAAGAGCTTGTGCAGAAACCTGAACAAAGTAACTTTTTACACTATGATTTCACTGATTTAGCTTCAGTATCACTTCAGCAGTTTCAAAGATCCGTAAAAGTAATTTTTGCTTTCACACAGTGAAACTACTTGATTTCTTCACCCCATCAGTCCTGTTTTGATTTTAGGGACTTAAAAGGCTGGCATTGAGCCCAATCAAATTACCTGTGGCAGTACTACTACCTAATACTTGAAGCATTAAGGATCAGCTAGCATAGAAGCAGCAGGATTGAACACAAGTCTTTGCAGTAAAATGAAATAAATTATAAAGAACATTCCTATGCCGTAAATAAAATATCATGCAGGAAGAGCAGCTGTCTGCAGTGCTAAGAGGAAAATTTGCAAAAGGGCAGCAGAAGTGAAGCGAGACCCGAGAAGATGGAGCTGATGGGGTGAGCAACTCAAAAAGTTTCAGTTACTGAACTCTGAACAACTATAGATCTGGAATATCCCTGGGCTGGAAGGGCAGATTTCCTTTCAACTTAATTCTTGGAAACAATTGTTTGAAGACAGTTGGTCCCACCAAGTCCAATGGTGTAAAGTCTCTGGCAGTGTAAAGACTCTTAGAGAAGGACACAGAAACCCTTGTGGGTATCTAAGCAATAAGTTAAGGTAAGGACAAAAGGTAAAATCTCCTCCTGGGCACCTCAGCCTTAGCATGAGACTCCATATCCTCTTGTATGTATCCTTATATTAAGGTGTAGATATGATTTTAGCAGAAAATCAGCATTTTGTACAATGATCCTCTTCCCTACTTGTAATCTGTTTTAATACAGCAAATTCTTTTGACTACTTGTGCAAGCTGAGACTCTCCTCGATTTTAGCTAATGCAATTCTTTATTATCCAATATGCTCTTGAAGCATGTGAGTGAAGAGTCAGAAATAGCATTATTGTTATCATCGTAATCATTACCTGGACAGTCCAACAGTACAAGTAAGAAGGGGTTTTAAAATATTTTTAATATTTTTTATATTAACTGATATGACTACATAAAGCAATCAAGTTTTGTGGAAATTGTTTCTTCACATGAGTGGAAGGTGACTGAAATGAGCACCTGGCTGCTCAGAAGGCCCAGAAGGTTTGATCTGCCTAAAACTGCTGAGCTAATTGATCTAAGAAAAAGAAGAAAAGTGCTGTTGTTCATTTTTCGTATTTCCTATTTCTGCTCAAGAGCCCAGCTAGCTGGTCATAAAGCATTTATTGTTGAGTCAGGCTTCTTGGTAGTTGTTCCTGCTCAATTTGTCTGCCACCTGTGCAGGTGGACCTTGGGCTGCAGGGACCTGCCATCTGTTACTGTAGAGCAGCTTATAAATGAACATAGATCAGCACCTCAAACTCCTGACTGCATGTCTATCTATATTTAAAGGACAGAAAGATGAGAAGAAGACAACCCACCCAACCAAAACCTAAGACAATAGCCAGAAAAGAAGTGTGAAAAATCTAAGTATGTCACGGAAAAGATACTATTTGAAAAAACAAACCAACCAACCAACCAAAACACTAGGAGGAAAATCACATTGGAGGAAACCGAAACTGCAAACCTGCTGATATCTATAGGGAGAAGCAAGAACTACTGCACTCCCTGAGCATGACGGGAAATGGCACAGTTCAGAAGTCAGCAAGCAAGGTGCACCATTCAGTAAATGAAGAAACACAGAGCACACATAAATGTGACAAAACAGTAAAGACTTTCCATGAAGGTTTTCACCCTGCCACTACAGCACTCTTCCACAACTACAGTGATCAATGCTATTTTCATGATTCCCTCACACATGCTGCAGAATATCCCAGCTCCCCACATTCAGGTGTTCTGCTTCCCCTAATTCCCTTTTCCGTTACCTATCATTAGCTTCAAGCAATCTAGCACAGAGTCGAAAGAATAACTTATCATCAAACTAATACAAAAGTAGATATATTTAGACACTGTAATTTTCTAATTGAAATCCACGGCTGGGAGGCTGGAAAAAGACTATTTCTACAAATTTAAGGGGAAAGCACAGTAAAGGAGTCAGTCTGAAATAGAACTACTCTTAGCTTCAAAATGCCTATTTTCTTCTGTTACCTAGATCCTGGATGTCTCCAAACGCAGAAAAGGATAAGTCTTAAAAACAGTCACTCTACTGACTATGCATTCAGAATTACCAGTCTGACTTGACACCAAGAGCATAACCTGCCTACTTAAAATGCTTTGCTTTATACATTATTTTCTTCAGTATGAACTGCTATTTTATGATCAAGACTTTTAGAGAGTTACAGATTCCCCCACAGCATGCCAAAGAGCCTTCCCAAGGAACTGGAAGGCAGTGAAGAATCACTTCTATCCCACATAAAGTACATTCAGAACCTGAACAAGAGCATTTAATGCCTGTTAATGATTTCTGTCCTTCTTAACTTGTGTTATAAAGAGCTCCTCAGGTGGGAGGGTAAAATCACATACATGACCAGACAATGAAGAGTGCTCTGCTTAACTGGTGCATAGTTACAATATTTCTTGAATGAGGTGTTTCTTGTGGTTTGGTTTTTTTTTTCCCATCTTACCCAAAATTCCTACATTTTTACAGAGATCAAGAAAATATTTGTATCCATTAATATGTAGTTTTTTATTAAATGTAAAGAGTGTTGCAAAACCGAAGTTAAATAAAAATGTTTCCCTCCTAAAAATGAAACAAAACAAAAAAGCTTCAGTTTAAGTTTATTTAAATTAGTTACTGAGCAGTTCTGCTGTATCACCATAAACCTTTTTTCCTTGTTATATATCCTAGTCACAGAATACAATGACATAATAAATGTGTAGTAAAATTAAAATGCTGTAATAAAAACCTTAGCACAAAGGACTGGACAGAGAGTGGTCCTGTCTTTCAGCAGCTGGAGCAAGCCAGTGTTGACCTGAATATGCTTAACTACTCAGAACACTTACAGAAGCTGACAGAATAATTCTTAGCTCCCCCTTGCATTTATAAAGATGTAAACAACTCCTGTACCACTGGCTGTTGTCCAGCCTCATTTGCCTGTTACTGACATTCTGAAGACAAGCACAGGGATGTATAACGGGGAATAACCTTAACTCCAACAGCCAAACAGGGATATGTCCAAGAGAGACTTTGCCAGTACTTGCCAGTCAGCTGATTGGAGTTCTCAGGCACTGCTCAGTATCCATGACCTGGGTCATAAGCTCAACTAAAAAGCTTTTAATTATGGTTTTCTTATGAGTCCCTCACAGGGCCATTTGTTTTTCCATACTCCATGAAGTTAGTACAGAAACCAGAGATGCAAAACAAGCACTGAATCAGAGCATGTAACTCCAGGGCCTGGAGTCGTGCTGCAAATAAATTGCCAGATAGCTCCTCACAACCTTATCCTTTCTTGACTTTTCTTACCAATTAAATGAGGAGAATGTTTACCTACTTAAGGAGCACATCATGGGAATAATTCATGTTCACATTCCCCATTTTTAATCACTTTGGATTCACTTTCTTTCATAGCTTTCCTCAGTGACAAGCCTTGCAAAGTGCATTGCATTCAGAAGAGGAGTGTCACACTTGAAAGCAACACGTTAGGAACTGGAGAAAGAACTGATTACAAATAGGGAAGAGGATCATGGAGCTGTACCTTCACTGAGCAAGATGGGAAGTTGAACCAACCGAGGTATATGCAATGCGTTTGCTTCGGGGAGCTAGGAGGCTGCCCTGCATGTGCAGGTGGTGCAGACATCCAGGTGTTAATGAAAACACAGTCTGCTCTTCTTCAACTGATGAGCTTCAACCAAGTGGGGTAAGGGACGGAGGAGAAAAAGGGAAGCGAAGACGGGTCTCCCATATGTAGACAAAAAGCCTATGCAAAAACAACTAATTCTGAACTGGTTAATGTTATGTACACTCTAATTTTGCCGTAGAAGATTAGCATTAATACTTCCAAATGCAAAGACTCCTGTTCCCAAAATGGTTTGTTACAAGACTGGCTTTTATGGAGTAAACACTTAGACTTCACAGAAATCACTAGCCCTCATTAACAATTAATTAGAAGAACAAAGGCCTGAATCATGCAAAGCTGCAGCTCACTAAACATCCAAACACTAAACATCATCAGGCTCATTTGTTATGCTTTAGTTTGTTTGGATGACCCATTATTAGAAAGGCTCTCTAGTATAGCACAGAGTGACTAAACTGCTGATATTCTGAACTATAGAGATATTCAGGAAACTACAGATGAAGGCTCATCCCAGGCCCACTTTAACTGGTAACTCAAATTTAAAGAAATAATTTGCTTTAAGAATAATTCTGTTAAACATACTGGTCATATTTTCCTAACTGTACAAAACCCAAACCAAATGGGAATTTCTCTTCTAATTTAAAACCTTGCAGTTAACAGAAGAATGAACAAGTGCTGTAAGCATCACATTCAAGACCAGCAACACAAGCACACTGTACAAACAGCATCTCTCAGGAGAGGAAAGGTTGTTCAGCTCCTAAGAAACTCATCTGGAAACTCCATTTGAGAACATGAGAAAGGTACAACACCAAGTATCCATATTGTGCAAGGTAAAGTCAAAAGACTGCAGCCACTGAGGGGGCAAACTCCTGCTCCTGTCTACAGTCAGGTTTACTTCATCAATAACTTGTCTGCTACAGTGAACACCCTAAAAGCAAGAATGCAAAAGGTAAAAATGGGCCTGTACCAGACAGAAAATAATGCTTTTTCAAATCACTTTTAAAGAAGGGATTAAGGACAAATCAATGTCTCCTAAGTAATCACATGCCTTTTCCTTTGAAAGAGATTTCACTTTAAAACGCATAAATTCTAAAAGCGGAACTACTTTGGAAAAATTTATGCACAAATATATCAGGTATGCCCTCATTTCTAATAATATGCAAATTCTAACCCCTTCTGCATCCTAGGAGTACCTCGACTCATAGACTTAACCCGCAAATCCCACAATACTCTCTTGAAGTGAAAGAGAACACTCATTCTTAATGTCAAGGAGACGTAGAAGTGACTGGAGGGCTGAAGCCTCCAGTGTGCTGAAGGGTCATTTCAGGTCTGAAAGTCAGGACTCGTGAGCCCTGCTGAGGCAGGATGGTTTGGAGATGAACCCTCACTGCAAGAAGGACACTGAGGGGCTGGAGTGCGTCCAGAGAACAGAATGGAGCTGGGGAAGGGGCTGGAGCACAAGTCTGATGAGGAGCGGCTGAGGGAGCTGGGAAAGGGGCTCAGCCTGGAGAAAAGGAGGCTCAGGGGGGACCTTGTGGCTCTGCACAACTCCCTGACAGGAGGGGGCAGCCGGGGGGGAGTCGGGCTCTGCTCCCAGGGAACAGGGACAGAACAAGAAGAAACAGGCTCAGTTTGCATCAGGGGAGGTTTAGATTGGGTATTGGGAAAATTTCTGCACTGAAGTGTGGTCAGGAAGTGGAACAGGCTGCCCAGGGCAGTGGTGGAGTGACCATCCCTGAAGAGATTTAAAAGACCTATGGATGTGGCACTTGGGGACAGGAGTTAGCAGTGGCAGGGCTGAGGTAATGGTTGGACTTGACGACCTTGGATTCCAACCTAAATAATTCTATGATTTCCCTGAGTGAATCTACATAGTTAAGTGCTGTAGCTTCTGTAAAGAATTCTCATTTAATTATTTTATTAAACTTCACCCATCATTTCTTATTATTAACAATTATTGGCTTCATGGAAAAGGGGAGAAAAATCCTAATATAAAACAAATTAAGAATGGAAAACATCAAAGTTCAGCTCTCAAAAATTAAGAAATGACCCAGACTTTGGATTATCAATACATTAGTCAAGTGGCTGAACAATGCAGCTTTATGAGTTTCAGGAGTAAGTTCTTACTTACCCAGCTTGAATGAGCTCATTGAGTTTGGCTGAGTTCTTGTCATCCATACCTTTTTGGGAAATGAGATACACAGTGAATTAGGATTTACAGTGCTAAACCCATGGCCTTTTCTGTGTCCTGTTGGGCTTTCAAATCTATTACATTTTATTCTCACATAGGATTAACATGCGTAAATATGCTGTAACATACCTCTTCTGGAAAGTTTGTATTTTCATAACATGCAAGCTTTACATGATCCTTGCCACAAAAATTACCTCTTACACGTGGATTAAATGACCCTAGTTTAGGTACTACAGCCATCTTTTAACACTGGGCTTTAATCTGACACTGGGGTATTAAAAAGTAAAGATTCTTCTTCCTGCTCAATCTCTGTTGCTAAGGCAGTAAGGCAGAATGAAACAGCATCCTAGAGCTTAACACAACAAAAAAGTAAATAAAAATAATAAAACGCACATGCAGCCCTCACTTTTTTCTATGCATTATAGAGCATGTTTTTAAATGGACATTTTGGTAACTTGATTTAAATGACAGTTAGGCCCAGATCTATTTACTGAACAATTAACCTCCCTGTGGCAATGCTGGACTGCTCTCACGTCTCAGTAGCTCTTAGTAAGTCTTCTCCATTTCTGTGACTGTGAATACCACAAGAGAAAAAAAGGGAGTGGGGGGGGAGGGAGGAAGAAACTGCTTTCCACAGCTACAGAGCAGACCTATCATAAATGGGTGTAGAGTCTTGCAGCTTGAGTACATTTGGTCTTGGAGACAAGAATTTTCCAAGTGACAGTGGGTAAAGTACGTAACCAAGTCCCAAAGTTCTAAAAAGACAGAAGTACAGAGGCTGCAGGCATTGCCATGGTGACTGCATGAAACCTTACTCCCAGTCACAGCCAGAAGGGTTTGCTTGTACAACAAGATGAGGGTACAGGAAAGAAACACTAATACTGATTTCTGCTGACAGGG
Organism: Dicrurus megarhynchus; assembly: GCA_013399195.1. Classification (NCBI taxonomy): domain Eukaryota; kingdom Metazoa; phylum Chordata; class Aves; order Passeriformes; family Dicruridae; genus Dicrurus; species Dicrurus megarhynchus. Next base: position 71,166 of record VXAD01007228.1, read on the forward strand.
CAATGTGCCTTGCTTCTGCACCTGCTTTGTCATCAAACAGTTCAAAATTGCTTCTCCAAGCTGAGCACTGCTTCTCCAATTAACACAATGGAGATCTTTAAACAAATAGAATAAAGTCAGTATGAACATTCACAACAGTCTCGTGCATTACCTGTTACAACAGCAATCCCAGGTAAGGGAACAACACAGCAAAAACACCCTTCCAAAATCCCACAATCCTTTTAGGAATTGTACATGTTCACTCATGAATGCTGTTGTGTCCATTTCACTTTACCACTACTATAACTTCACAAAGAAGTGAAAGTATTTTGATGGTTTTCCATGTCTCACAAATTAAACAAAACAGGTAGAAGATGCACTATGGTGTAACACTGACTTACAAAAAGCCTGGGGACAAATGAAAAAATACATGGATAAAGAGGTGTATGTACACGGATCAGCACATACAGGGTATGTTCCTCTGCCCACTCTCCAAGTCAGTCATGTCAGAGCTCTCTCTGGTCTGGAAGCCATGAAGACCATGGGAACCATGTCCCAGGGTTCCATCCCCTCAGCGTGGACAGCAGGGCACGGTAAGGATCCTCTACTCTACTCAGGTCAGACTCCACCTGCCACTCTGGGGGTCCCAGCATATGAAGTACTTAAAGAAGGCTTAAAAGAAAGACAGGGACAGACTTTTCAGTACAGCCTGGAGGGACAGGACAAGGGGAGATGGTTCTAAACCACAGGAGGGGAGATTTAAACTACATATAATGAAAACATCTTTTATTACGAGTGTGGGGAGGCCCTGCCCAGAGAAGCTGTGGCTGCCCCATCCCTGGAAGTGTTCAAGGCCAGGTTGGATGGGGTTTGGAGCTACCTTGTCTAGTGGAAAGTGTCCCTGCCCATGGCAGGGGGTTGGGACAAGATGGCCTTTAAGGTCCCTTCCAACCCAAACCATTCTGTAGTTCTGCGAGCCTAAGCTCAGGTACGTTGCTAATGCAATTAATCAACTGCCAGCAAACAGAAGAGCACCGTTGTGGCACATATTCCTCCACCTACATTCACTGATATGGACAAAACCGGACTCTGGCACTAACAAGGTCAGAACCCATCTTGCTTAGCCAATAAAGTTATTTCCAATTATGATTTGTGCTTTTTCATCTTCAGGGTACAGTGAGGAAACATTTAGAGAACAACTTAGACAAAGACACCATCCCAGATTTTGACTGCATAAGTACAAATAATTGTGGGTGTAAACGGTATAATTTACACACTTAATTGCTTAGGTTTCAATAGCAACAGAATAGATCATCTAAGCTTTGTGTATGTTTACCTATTACTTGTGGGCAATACAGGCACTGCATTCTGCAGACAGATAAAACTAAAGAAATCTATCAAAGTGGACTAATGCAACAGACTAAGAAGGTCTGTAAAAATAAAAATACATTTAATGAAGAAATAACACCAAGATTACAGCAGTAGTCAAGAACTCAAAACTGGAACTGAACTAGACACTACAAATTTCAAGGGTAGTAACTTCTGATTCCATCATGTAAAAATAATCTGGAGTCATTCATACTCACATCCCCCGATCTTTTTCCTTAGTTCCCCATAGCAGATTAAGCCATACAGCTCCAGTGAAGATTTTTTCAGCCCTTGAGAAAACACTAGAAAGCAGAAAAGGTGTCAGTGAGATGCAGGTTGCAGATACTCGCATGCAGCTACATTGCAGATACTCATTTCAACACTGAAAAGGAGAGGATTTGTATTTTCAATGATGAGACAAATCAGATCGAAGGCAAAACTAAATTCTGGTTCAATAAACACTCTAATGGGATTGGTTCACCAACTTCCTTTTCATGGCGTTTTTTAGATTACAGGAAAACAAAGCAGCTTCCATAAAATTTACACAAATACGCAACTGCTCAATATGCAAAATCAAGCTAATTCATAATAAAGCTATCTCTAGTATCAACTGTTTACAAATTCTAAGGGATATTTCCAGATGCCCCCGAGCAAATGCATACAGAACTCTTTTATATGAAAACTCAGAGGTAGGTCTGCATTTTCCAGAAGACAGAGAACATTTTCTGTGCACACAAACACACCGCAAGAGATTTGATGCAAATTCTAGATTCTAAATTTTTACACAAAGAATTGCTGACATTTTAGTCAACTTTGCAAGGGGTTTTTTGTTCTTTCTCATCAACACACGTGACACGGACATTACTGCTAATCGATCTAATGATCTACGACAGCAAGGACAGTCTTGTGGTTTACAAATCGGATGAAAATATTTATTCTTGTCTATTCATCAAAACTTTAGTTCTCTTTGATCTCCAAATCCAAGCACACATACTTCTACCAATACTAATCAAACTACTGCATTGATTGTTAAATTCCATCAGACAATGAGATTCTAGACCACACAGATATAGATATATAACTTTTTGTTATCCAAAAAACACATTAACTTCTTCTGTGACATCTTTTTATTTTAAAAATTCTTCCATAATGTGTTCACTGCAACACTGGTTTTTAAATAGAATACTAATGGCTTCATCTTAAAGTGCTGCCTTGTTTTGAAAAAATGAACTCACAAGTACAGCTTATGCCACATGGTTTAGATACTCAAGTCCTCCTTTAGGTAACCTAAGCTCAGGAACAGACAAGTTCATAAAGAGACTGTATTGTACAGTAGCTTTGCATTCCTTCAGCTTCTTCCTAGACATACCCATTTCTCCTTAATGAGTTACTCTTAATAACTCATTATTTTTAATTTTTAATGAGGTTTAACAAGACCAAGTGCTGAGTCCTGCACATTGGTCAGAACACCCTGCAGCGCCACAGGCTGGGGACAGAGTGGCTGAACAGCGGCCAAGCAGAAAGGAACCCGGGGGTGCTGGCTGACAGCTGACTGAACATGAGCCAGCAGTGTGTCCACGTGGCCAAGAACACCAATGGCACCTGGCCTGGATCAGGAACAGCGTGGCCAACAGGACCAGGACAGTGATTCTTCCCCTGTACTCAGCACTGCTTGGGCCACACCTTGAGTGCTGTGTCCAATTCTGGGCCCCTCGATTTAGGAAGGATGTTGAGATGCTCAAATGTGTTCAGAAAAGGACAACAAGGCTGTTGAAGGGTCTGGAGCACAAGTGCTGTGAGGAGCAGCTGAGGGAGCTGGGATTGTTTAGCCTGGAGAGAAGGAGGCTCAGGGGAGACCTCATCACTCTCTACAGCTCCCTGACGGGAGGGTGCAGCCAGGTGGGGGTCAATCTCTTCTCCAAGGCAACCAGCCACAGAATGAGAGGACACAGCCTTATGCTGTGTTGGGAGGTCTAAGACGGACATTAGGAAGAAGTTCTTCACGCAGAGAGTGATTGAGCATCGGAATGGGCTGACCAGGGAGGTGGTAGAGTCACTGTCTCTGGAGGTGTTAAAGAAAAGACTGGATGTGGCACTTGGTGCCATGGTCTAGTTGACAAAGGTGGTCATAGGTTGGACTCTATGATCTCAAAGGTCTTTTCCATCCTAGTTGATTTCTGTGATAAAGAGACTGTTTTGTGCACTAGCTTTGCATTCCTTTAACTTCTTTCCACATCCATTTCTCCCTCATGCATTATTTTTAACTTGAGAGGCTCTGGCCACAAACTGTGTAAATGAATTTACTATCCAAACTCTTGATTTATGAGTTCTTCAAAAAACCAAAAAATTCAACCACCACAAACTGCCATGATTTATGCATCTTAGAATACACCATCAGAAGGACCAGAAGACTCCGGAGCCTATTACTTAATCAACAAGCTAATGTGAGAACTGACATTTTTGACAACTTAAAAGTCAAAAGAACTGAATCTTAGTAAAATCCGGTCCCTCTGAAATACATTTCTTTAGCCTGTTATTCAGATTAGGCCACCCACAGACTAACTTGATGCCTCTCTGCCCATTCCTAATTAGTACGGATTTGATAAATATCCATTCTCAATTATCATATGTTATTATTACTGTTATAAGACACCACCAGCAGTTATCTGACTTTCCAATTTCTTTTTCATTAAACCAGTTGCAGAAGGAGGGAAAAGAATAGGAAGGGAAATACAGCACTGGGAATCCTAAGTTATTGAACCAATGGTACAAATTCAAACTTCTTTAAAGTGGGAGCAAATATGTCACCATTTAGACTTGCATTGGACTGTTTATTTATTTCTACCTTTCCCCAAGAATTGCAAAGTGGTGCTGGGTCAGTTTGCTTGATGAAGCCACGCCTGACTCGTGTTCAGGCAGTTCTCCTCGAAGGTGTGTTCCTGAGAACACAAAAACATTTCCTTGAACCTGGCTTTTCCCCAGTATTAACAGCAGGATCTGCATTTACTATGGCATGGTAAATTCACAAAATAGTAGTGATACAAATACCAGGTTTCGAGAAGTATTTTTCAGGAAACACGAACCTTGGTAGGGCCATGCTAACAAAACCAAGAAGTGAGACACTGTGGATTCCCCATTCCTGAAGGTCTGCACAGCCAGGCTGGACAGGGCATTGAGCAATCTGGTCTAGTGAAAGGTGTCCTTGCCCATAGCAGGGGATGGAATGGGATGGTCTTTGAGATCCCTTGTAACCCGAACCATCCTGTGGTTCTACGACTCTATGTTCAGTATTTATTTCCTCCTCAATATTTATTTCCTCACCTCTAAAAGGCAGGACTCCAACCCTCACACCAAGCCCATTTTGGTGCATACTAACCATTGTCAAAGTCAATGTACTTGGAGATCTTGTGCCAGGTGCGGTAGTAGAAGTGCCGGACCTGCTCCTTGTTCTTTACCATGCTTGCTGGTTTGCCTTTCTTCTTGTATTTCAGGGCAATGTTGTTCTGGATAGCTTCAAAGTCCTTCCCATGCTAAAGGAAAAATAAAGCAAATTGAAATACCCAAACTTGGATCTTGTCGTAATTCAAGTCAAACAATGTCAGGGACTTTGGGATTCTTTGTGGGAAATTGGATTTCAAAGGCCATAAACAGAATTTTTGGGGATCAGAACTCAACAGTGAAAGAATGACACTGGTTTCCTTTGTTTTATATAAAATGCAATATAGATGCCAAATTAATTACTTTCCAATTTCTTTAACTGTTTCAAAATAAAAACATTAAGTTGCTAGCAAATTAGAAAAAACCACCCAACTTTACTTACAGATGTGTTAAGTAGCAGAACTAAACCCACTGACTTTCTCCCTGAGCATTCTTTACTTTTCTCTGCATTCCCCCCACCATTTCTGACTAGAGTGAATGAAAAACATACTATATTTACCAGCTGCACTTTTATTTACAGTGCATTTCATGTTATTGTTACTAGGAGTACAAAATTTGAGTTTCAAAGGATTTGACTTTTTATACACATTAACTCCTGCTATCGCAAATTTTTTGTATTCAGAAAAGGTTGGGACTGATTTAAATACAAAGTATGAAAACCTCTTCTGAAAGGCAGTGCCACAAAATGGATGGAAGGAGGGACTGAACTGAGTCTCAGATCCACCTTAAAGCAAATTTTAAAATTTTTCCTCAGTATTCAAAAAAAAAAAAAATCAGTGAAGTGACTTAAAAATTACTTGATTCCCAGGAATATTACTGCCATTCAGAGGAGTTAAAAAAAGAAAACACTGTTTAAGTATTCATTTTGTCCACAAAATATATGTATGCGATACCATGCCTATGATGAAAAAACAATAATTCAAAAAATGCACGTATGCCAAGAAACTCCCCATCACTGCTTTTGTTTTTACCTTTGGCATACATTTTCAAAACAGAAATGCTGTTGAAATAATCACAGGAACAGGACAAGCAGGAATCCATCATATACATCATAAGAGACAGAAGATAAGATGATGTAACTTTTTCTTGTCTGTCAGCCCTAGGACTGAACTGGCTCTAACCTCTTCTTGGCCAAAGACTAAACACAATTGTCATTAGAACAGAGCAGCTTTTCTTGTTTGGTATTACTACAGAGCAAGTGTGTTGCTTTTGAAAGTTCAGATGGGGACATCATTTAATTATTTTGCATTTGAAACAGAACCATAATTTAATAACAACTGAAATGATTATAAACATTCATTAATAAAATTCAGAAAAATTCCTGTGTATTTAGAGAAAAAAACCCAACAAACTTGACACTTTTGACACGTGGCTTTGACTGACAGCTGTTTTACAGCCCAGTGTATGGCCCCACAAATTCTCACGTGTAAGTGGCCTTCTGCTCCTGCCAGCCTCACCTGAATCAACCTTCTTTAGGAATATCCAGACTCTAACCAAAGCCATCTGTTATTTTCTTCTACATGTACCTCATACAGTCCCTCAAAGAAAGTATTCTTGTCCTCCGTGCTCCATGACTCCCACTGCCGTCGGACCTTCTTCCCTTCCTCCTTCTCTCCTGTCGAGGAGCCCAGGTTCCTTGCCGCTGACTTGGAATTCCCAGCAGGATTGCTGGGAGGAATTCCTGATGTGCCACCAGGTGCAGTCCCTCCATTATCTGCTGCTGTAACAAAACATGACCAGAGTGAATATTAAACCAACAGGAGGATTCATGGATAGAGTTAAGGGAGTAACTCAGAATTTTCTCCTTTTTCTTGAAATACTTGAAATACAATGGGCAAATAACAAGGTCCGTTTTATAGAAATAAAATCTCAAAGCGCAAAAAAAAAGGGGAAGGTTTCAATGGCCTAATTTTGTATTTCCAGAAGTAACACAGCAAGAATAAGCAGGAATGTACCAGAGCAGCCTCTACCAGACAACCCTCTCTGATGGTTATATACTAGTGAGCTCTGCAGTCACTGCCCTGCAGCCAGGGGCAACTCCTGAGCAGTGCTGAACAGAGACCTGACCAGGGGAGCAAAGTGATGTCGTTGAGGAAAATAGGCGGAACGTCACATCCTTGTCTTTGGTCTTGATCCTACTGCCTCCGGAATAACTGTGGAAAGGGAAGGATTGAGAGATGTCGACTTCAGTTCATCACACAACAATGGATCAGCACCTCCACAATCTTATCTGTAGTGTATGGTCCTCAGAGCACCATCTCTGATATGGCCCATCTAGGAAAACTCCAGTTATCCAAAGGACAGCAGGTCTCAACCCATTCTCCTTTCCCAAATCCTGCTGTGGCTTTCAGAAAAAGACACAGAGGTGTAATTTTGATTGTCCCTTTGTCAGTTATCAGCTTCCAAAGAACACGGAAAAAGAGATATGAAGATTGGACATACTGGAATGAGAATAATGCCAGATAAAACAGAGAGAATTTGCTGTTTACTCAAGTAGGGACCCGGGAAGAAAATAAGATGGAAAATCTACAAACAAAACATCATGCTTGGTTTGACACTGTATATCATCCAGAAACCGAGGTCAACTCCCCAAAATGTGCTCATTTTTTTCCATAAAAATATAACCATTCCCATTAACTCATATTTCCAAAATACATTATCTTGAATTTTATTAAAAAATATTATTTACAATTTGACTGTCCTTATTGATGCAGACATACTTAATAAAACAGATCTCTTTCAACACTAACATTCATTGCTCATTATAAAGAATGCTCAGTACACTTTCCTTTTCTCCAGTTACTGGCCTTTATGTTTTGTGTTTTACCTCATGATATATTGGCTTGCCGTAGTTTATTTGCTTATACACCCAACTTGTACAATATAGCAGTTCCAACCAGTTTCCCTAACTTTTATATATATCAGCATAATTCTCTTTTTCATATTTAGGCTTCAAAAGTTCCGTTATCTTCACAAATTCAACTACGTGAAGCAGGTTTTTTTACCTGACAAAGCCAGTGTTTTTTATATATGCGTACGTATATATCTCATTCAAGAACCCAGACATCCCACTTCGATAATTCTAATAGTATTTTTTAAAAAGCATATCAGAAGAATCAGCTGTTACAGGCCCACTATGCTTTAGAGATTTGAAAGACTTGTATGTAAATCTTAACAAGTCAGTTGCGATTTGAAAGTAATTCCTTTGGGCAACAAAACCGTATTTCTCCAAATCCTATAGAAACTGGTTTGTTTAAGTAATGGAGAATATTTGAAATCAAACCTGGAAGAGAGCAAGATGTGTGAAAGTACATTTTTTTCCTGCATACAATAAATATTTACTTGATATAAAATATGATACTGTGATAATTTTGGAGTTAATGTTTCTTTTCTTTCTAGGGATGACTATTTGACTCTTTTGAAGAAAATTATTGTCACCACAGGGAAGCATGTAAGGCAAGACATGAAAAACCATTAGACACCTAGAAGAAAATGTACTTATAAACAACTTCTCAAATAAACAGCTTCTTTACTTCCTAAAGTCTTCATCAGCCACTGATAAAATAATTCAGACTTAGACCATTTAATTCTGGCACTGTTGAGGTAAATCCTTTAAAAAAAGGTAACCACAAGAAAAAAAACGGAGCACTTTAACAGATGGCTGGGAAGAAACCCAACACAGACACAGAACTGACACTTCTTTATTCTGCAAATGTGAGACTGGAATATCACAATTTGCACGGTAATGAAATACACATCTTTGGTCAAGAAGGGGAAAGTCAAACACATCAACCCCCAAACTCAATCTCCAATCTCCTGTTGCTACCAGCTCCCAACACAAAAGATGTCCTTTACCAGAAGACAGGTACAGGATTTCAGTCCAGAGTCACTATTCTGATCACAGATCCCTAACTTCTGAGAAATCCTTCAGAGGAACAATGAATGTAGGATTTGGGGGGTTCATTTGTGTGCTGGCTGGTTGGTTTTTGTTTGGGGTTTCTGTGGGATTTGTTTTCTTTTTTTTTTAATACTTACTCAAGTAAGTAAAATCCTAAGTCAGCTGCCTGAAGAACAGATCTTATCAAGGATTTTCTGAAGATTGTTCAGTACACTTGGTACACATAAAGCTTTCACTATTAAAAAGCAGAAGAAACTAAAGTGTCAGTGAAGATTTTACAGTCTTATTACAATTTAAAGTTCAGTACACTTTCATTTACATTTTAGTTGCAGGTAAAAGACGGACTAAAGAGGTCTATTTAACGTGCTGAGGGCTCCATGGATTCAACTTCTACACAGGACATGTAGCTCATAATTGATCTTTTGTTTCTTTATGCACACAAACTGTAGTCCTGGGAAGTTTATCAGAACCTTTTTTGTTTTAAACTCTTTTATAAGTTACCATCCAGACAATTGTTCAGAGTATTGTATATGAAGATGTAAAAATCTGAATATCCTGTCACCTCTACAGAGCTCTTACGTGCCATCCAATTCTTCCAGGAACAAAGGGGTTTGCTCTATCATTCCTTTGCATAAACTTTCTTACTACTGTGCATGGTAATATTTATCATTGGGTTATCTCAATCCAACCTAGAGTATACTGAACCTTGGTATGGCAATGGAATGTACTGTATTCTAAAACACAGAACTATAAACCAGTTCAGAATAAAAGGCAAAAATAAAAATAGTCATACATCATTAAATTACCCCTCACGAATTCATTACCTCAATCTTACTGCATGAGATTCTTGTTACATACAGAACAGCTAATGGGCTTTCATCCCCTCACTAATGATTGACAATTCTATGATTAATTCCCAATAATGGATGATTTAAAACTTCATCAATGCATTAAAACAAGAAGCTCCCCTGAGGCCAGCTATACCATTACTGCTGCAGAATGCTGGGGAGAAGGAGGGGGCTCTCTCTAACAACCTGCTCAGGCACTTGTAAAATGATGTAAAATCATTTATAGGAAAGACAAGACAAAGACAAGCTGGACATTCTCCCACTGTCTACTCATCTTGCATCACCCAGCCAGTGACCTGAACGTCCACATCATTACAGCTATGGCAACTCCTTCCCTTTGCTCCAGGTGTGCCAGAGCACCAGCACCTGTGTACAAGGAAGTCATTTGGATATGCAAGTTCTCAGCATTTTTCCTCAGCTTTCAATACGCAGTTTGCAAAGACTTCAGGTTTTTGTACTCAGTATTTGAACTGTAACCCCCAATAAAATCATCGGTCAGAACACCAGTGTTCCAGGGAAACTTATTCATTCCTTTTACCCAGTGTTCTCCACCCACCTATATGTCCTATGATTAAAACTTCATTTATCTGTGTCTGGCATAATATCATCTCAAACTACATTCTCATGGCAAAAGCTGTCTCTGTAGTTCTAAGCAAAATATAAACATTTGCAAAATTTACATAAAGATTTAAAAACTGCAGTTTGAGAATCTGATATGAAAATGACAAACAATGGAACATACATGTATAAAATGAGACACTGATAGTATCGGGGTCTCATCGTGGCCACAGCCACAAGTTCTTCCTTCTAGGTAGCATCTGTCAGCTCTTACAGGCCAACTGATTCATATCTTCTGTGACAGATAACACACACGCAAGCTGGAACTCCCAGAGTAAATTCTCACTACACCCATGTATCCCAACACACAGGCTGGGTTACAGGCTTAGCTCACAACATCTCAACTTCTTCAGGAGTCACCAGTCATGAAACATTCGTTTGGGAATACCTTTATGAACAGGATGGTGCATTCACACTCTTGCATGCCACAGCTCAAATGCTGAGTGTTAGGAATAACTCACTCCCCAAACTGCAGGATACAAATGCCAACTTGTAAAAGACAAGTTCCCTGTAAGTCAACACTTCATTTTGAGTGCTAACTTAAGGAAGAAACTTAAGGAAGTTTCTACCCTGTATACCTCCACAGGACACAGCATGGACTCCTAAGAATGGCAAGTCTAGAACAGCTTATGTCTTATCACATGGTTATGCCATATAGAGTTCTTGTCGGGAATTAACATCCAAAGTTTGAAACATAGAAACACAGAATATTCTGAGTTGGAAGGGACCCACAAGGATTATGGAGTCCAACTCTTACATGACTGGCCCATACAGGAACTGAACCTGCAACCTTGGCATTCCTAGCACCACGCTCTGACCAACTCAGCTAATCTCAGGCTCAACTGGTAACTATCCTATATGGACAATGACAGCCTATTTTCTTCTGACTCTTACTAGGTAGAAAATTAGAGGTAGCTGAATGTGTTCAAAGCATACACAGTGTCAATTATCAACCAGAGCCTCCCAGCAAACCGATGCAGGAGGCTTGCTTCTCTATGGACAGGATATGTTTATTCTACAAGGCATCAAAGGCAGCACTATCTGAGCTAACCAAGAAGAGCTATAAAAACCCCCCATGGTTTGTTATACATTTGGTCACTACTCCATCTCCCATAAATCACTATTCTCTTGCTCTTCCCTAAGAAAACACCCATCAAGCTCAGTATGACATTCCACTTAACCCTGCGGCTGTGCAGCCTTGCAGGCAGGTCCCTGTCAAGAGTTCAGTACCTACTGCACAGGAGGAGAAAATCCTCCTCTTGCGGTATGGGATGAGATACTGTGGAGTCCTGGTCCTGAGCCACTTCCAAAGGGAGGGAGGGAGAACTGAGGTAAACAGGATGGCAAAGAATGAACGAAAGCATGTCAGGATAGGATGGAAGGAGAGGTACCAAATGCAAGTGAGATGGATAGAATTAAGGATAATGTCAGAACAAGGGACTGCCAGTAGTTTTTGAACAGTGGTTCATGTCCTAGAGAAATAATGCTGGAGGAGTAACATCTCAAATGAAGGTTACAATATATTCTGCAACATATGAACCCAGGAAGATACAATAAAACACATTGTAAGTACATACATCAGGTATTTTGGTATCTGCATCCTCTCTAGAGGAGAAGACAGTAGTTGATTTAACCTACATGCTACCAAACATGAAACTTTGGCACGCTGAAACAAACTAGACTGCTTTTTAGCAAGTTCTATACCATGCCAAAAGATGGAATGCTTTAATTCAACTAAGCTTTCAGCTGAATAAACCCTTTTTTTAAAAAAGAACTTCTTATTACTGCAAAACAAACCCAAATACTTGTTTGAGCCATACTACACATCTTAGGAATAAATCCAGAACAACAGCATGAGAGACATCTTCAAGCTTCAGCTCATCACCTCCTGACTTCATTCTGCATTCAGAAAATGGATAAAAACATGGAAATGGCAATACTCTGCTCTAGTTTAAGCTACACCTACAGCACATGACGGCAATGTATTCCGCACTGCCTTTTACCAATGTGGTCACAACATACACATGCACACGTATTCCATCCACTCTGGCTTCACGGACCAAAGCCCCAAAACACACCTAACGCCTGTGCTCAGCAACCACGTAGCATGTTGGTGTTTGAGAAGCAAACTCTCAGAAATCCCTCTTTTTCAGCAACCTTAACTTGGTCTGCATCTCCTCCCTCAACAAACCTCCCTGCACTGGAACTCCCACAATAAACTGTCTCCACACCACTAGTTCTTCAAGCTCCTGCTATGGTTTCATGCAAGTTACTTAAAGACTTCCTTTCAAGCCTTCATGCTTCAAAAGTCATGCACCAGTTGAGGTGTAGACTACGACCTTGAAAATATAATTAAAAGGTGACCAACAGCTGAAAAGAATATGATAATAGTTCTTTAAAAATGCAGATATTTAGATATTTGTGCAGGAAATTTGATTAATCTTCTTGCAATTCCAAATGGATTGGCTACTGAAGTGAAATAGTTTCCGAACTTTATTTTACTGTACTACTTCCTATGTAATTTTTGCCCTAAACTCAAAAGTGCACCTCAGTACACAAAAGGCAAGAGGCATGATTGAAAGGTGCAATTAAAGAGTACATCAGGGCAATCTGACTATTAGCAACATGTTTACACACTCTACCAGGCAGAACTTGGGAATTACTATGAGCAAGCTTTCGTGAGCCTCAATAAGATAAAGTTGAAAAGTCAGCAGCTGCTGAGTGGGCAAACTCTTTTTACAGTTTACAGCCAAGTTTATCAATAATTTGTCTGCTACAATTAAGGACCCTAAAAGCATGAATGCCAAAAGCAAAAAAGAATTTGCAACACACAGAAAAAAAATACTATTTTCAAAACTGTTTTGAAGACAAACCAATGCCTGCTGAGCAACTACAATTTGAAAGAAAGTAAGTGCATTGATCACACTCCTTAAAAATTGGCAAGCGAGAGTTTTCCCTTCAGAATACAGAGGTTCTAAAAGTAGAATCATTTCAATAAAATCTTAAGGGTTACACAGCATTATTGAATGCCTATGACAAAAACAAGTTTCTGGTTTCACTGGACCAAGCATAAGCGTGGTCAGGTCACTCCAGTTGGCCACTGTCAGAGTTACTCGTCCAGCCATTCCCTTGACTTTGACACAAACAATGCAAAAGCTTCCAGGTTTCAGAGCTGATGCAAAGTACATGCACTCCAGCTTTTCATCATTTTTATACTTACAGAGGGAGGAGAAAGGTAGTGGGACAGCTGATGAAAGGATTTAAGTCCAATCTTTATTAGTCATCTCCACCCTTCCATTCATTCCCTATCAGAAGCTGGCTCTGTGAGACATTTCGCTCGGAACACAGAGCACTATGAATTCTGATCACAAGGCATTCCACTGAGGAGAATTTAGACAAGCCTGGAAAACCTCTCATTATGCATCTCTGAACATAAAGAACTCAAATTAGAAAGGATCCCGCTCCATGGCTCTGTTCTCCAAAATCTGACAATTATAATCTCAACCATATCAGAGAATTCAATCAACCGGACACATTCACACCAAATCTGGTCAGGCAGAGTTGTGGCTGGTCTTAAAATTGAAAAAGTGAAAGCACAGTCATAATTCTACCACTGTCACTCCTGATGAATTTAAGAAGTTCTCCCAAATCTGACAACATGGTACAGTGATTGCAAACACTATCCATGACTGGTTACTGAGATAATATTTTCTGTTTTGTATGTAATTTTCTTAAGGTTGTTTTGGAATCTGAATTGCAAAAATGAATGAAATTTCTTTTCCTATTGTGTTGATACTCTTAGTTAAAAATCATTCTGCTGTTCTAGAATTGGAAATAAATGTTTATGTACAAATACACAAACATGAATATACACTTGCACAAATATATGTATTTGCTCTTACATGTATGCACTTCCAAATCAATGGAATAATTTCAAATTGACATATTCAACTTGCGAATCAAGTACAAGACGTATTTCAAAGAAACACCTCCTTGCATCTAATACTATTTACAATCCTGGAATTAATTATACGTAGCTAAACACTCCTGGGTATTTAATTTGTTTGTTTATTTGGTTTCATGCAACTGGAAGAGAAATTATGTAGGCCTTTCTGTTCTGTCCTCTACCACCATACAGAGTTTTCACTCAACATTCAAGAGATTAAAGAGGGCTTACTAAAGTATTTAGAAATACTTTAGTCAATTATACCAACTGTCAAGCAACTGAGTTCAAGAACTTTTTTATGATATGACAATAACTAAAACATCCCAGTTTGCACTCCTCTATTACTGCAACACTAAACTATCATAACTATAGTGTTTACTTAATGCCCAGCATGTGCACACCCCTGTGACAGACAAGACTGAGGTGACCTCCAAGACACATTTATGCTACATGGAACTATACTTCAATTTAGCAGACAAGAGTAAATTTTATTATTTTAAAAGTTGATGTGATCTTTTGAGTGTTGTTCTCAAAAATTAACAGAAAATAACACTTGAGTACTTTAGCACATGCAAAATTAGGCTCAAGTACAGCTCAAATGCAGTGCTGTCATCTAGTCACTGCTGAGCACACACAATGGCACCAAAATATTCAAATATTCCTGCTGCCTTCCAGCTATTCAAGTTAGAAACAGCTCAAAAAAAAAAAAAATCTAATTCTTGTCTCCAATGCTAAAGTGAAAAAGCAGGTGTGTGTATGTCTGCACCTACAGACTTTCAGATGTATACAAACCAATCTTAATAAAAACTCAAATCACACACAAATGCCCAAACTGTTCTGAAACAGTAAAACAGGACTCGCACAACCTTAGAAGCAAATATGTCAATATGTGTATTTCATTGCTGTTTCCAAAACAGTTATCTGGATCATAGAAATAATTGGGGGAAATCACCAATGTCTCGTGGGTTGTTTTTTTTTCCTTTGCTAACTAGCACCCGGTCAATATTTTGTTATTATCCAAGAACAGAATTCAGAGTGCAGCCACCTGATTACACAGCTAGCTAGAGTCTGATTTCCTAATCAAAATACAGGAATTTCCCAAAACTCGAGAGACATGAAATAAAGACATTAAAGATTTGCCTCAATAACGTAGAAATTTTCCTTCTCCACATAAACATCCAGACCCCCCATTTCTGGAAGCGCAGAGAGGACAGTGGGCAGCAGAGAAGCTGAAGCCTTGGGACACAAAGAGGATTTCAGCCATGAGAAACAAGCCCCAAAACACCACCCCAAAACCAAACAAAAGATGGCATCTACAGAAGGAGAATGACAACCCACAGCCCCACAGGTGCCTTTCCTCTTTGCCAGCCCCCTTGCCTGCATGTTTTTAGGGTGTCAAAACACAGTACCTTTGCCTTTTCCGGCAGTGCTGCTGCCAACAGAGGAGGATGCCTGGGAATCCTTCTTCAGTCTCTTGCTCTGAGGTCTGACGCTGGACCTGAGAAAATGATGCTGGTCCTGGCTCTGGGAGGGCTGGAGAGAGGCCGGGGCCGGTGACAAGTTGGGGTTCGGTGGGGGGCTGCTGGTAGTGTTGCTGTTAATGATCTTCTCTTCTTTCTTTGTGCTGCTGCTGCCTGGAGCTGCCTCTCCTCCTCCTCCTGCCCCTTCTTCTTCCAGGGACTCCTCATCTCCTCCTGCTCTCTTGCCCAGCTTTTTCACCCCTTCCTCCCCGCTGCTCTCTCCCAGTTTCACTGTCATCCTGCGGGGGAGGAGAGGGAGAAAAGAGGGGGGCACACAGTTAGGCCGGGGAGCCCCCCGGGGAGGCACAGAAACCTCTGGGCTGAGAGGGGAGAAGTTTAGCTGCAGAAATTCCTCTCAACATGGCCGCCGTTGTTTGTTACTAAATCCCCTTTCGTTTGCTGTCCCGACCCAACAACCTGTGCCGAGGGCGGGAGGGGGAAAGCCCCGCCACAACCCCCCCCAAACCGGCCCAAACGGCAGCCGGGGCCCCCCGGTAGCCCCCCGTCTCCGTCCCAAAGGGCTCCGAGCCGCCTTTGGCCGAGAAATCGCCCGGCCAAACTCGGGCGTGTGGCAGCGCTCGCCAGCGCCGGAGGAGCGGCAGCCGCTGGGCCGGCGGAGCAGAACGGAGCGGGGAAGCGCTGCTCCCCCATCCCACCCCCCCCCTCCGCGGCTCCCGGGCCCGGGGCTCTCTCTGCTCACCGCGGAGCCGCGGCCCGGCCCGCCGCGGGGGGGGGATCCATGCTCCTGGATGCGGCGGCGGCTTCTCCTCCTCTGTGTGTGTCTGGGGCTGGGACTGGCCGAGGCTCCCGAGGTTCCCGCTCCCCTCCGCCCCCACCCCGCACCTCCCCGCGCTCCTTCCCGCCGGGCAGCCCCGCCCCCACCGCCCCCGCCGCCGGCACCACCGTGGGCCGGGTCTGGGCTGTCACCGGGAACGGGCAGGGACCGGCTCCCCAGGCCGGCACCCCTAGCCGCCGCCTCCGCTGGGGGAGAATTAATGCCACCCCATTTTTTTTTCCTTTCCTCTCTCTCTCTTTTTTTTCTTTCTTTTTTTTTTTTTTTTTTTTAAATTTGGAGGGCAGTAGACTCCGGAGGCACCTGCAGCGGTTGTGAACGCTCGCTTCTTTGCTCCCGGCCATGCAGAGACCTTGGCCAAGCAGGGCAGCCCTGAACCCTTGTGTGCCAAGGGAGCATCCCTGGGCTTTCGAAGGCATCTGTCAACTTTCGAACCTGACATTGGGACCAGTTGCCGGGATGACCACTTCCTGTGCTGACTTCACAAATCCTCTCAATTCTGAAGGCTTTTTTCAAATACTTGGAACAAAATACCAGATATGAACACAAGCTTAACGCATTAAATCACATTATCTGTTAAAACCCAACAACTGCTTTAGTTTTTCCTAAAGAGTGTAAAAATATTACTGACAGCATATCTAAAAGAAGTCAACTTCCAAGAAAGAACCAGTTAGAGTACCCAGCAAGGAGCAGCACTTGGGATGCAGCTGCCTTGTCACCATGGCAGGAGCCACCATCCAACTTCCATCTAGGGAAAAGATAACCAACAAGAGGAGGAAATTCTGACTATCACAAACATTGGAATCACTATGGATTAGGCCGACACCAGGATAATGAGGTCCAAAGTAAAGGAGATGTATCAACATGATAAGGCATACCAGCTCATGAGGTTACTGCTTACGGGTTTTATTCCCACTATTAAAATTATATTTTTCCTTCTAATTTTCACCTAAACCACTGAACCCATCCAGAGTTGTGTTGGGGAATGTTTCAGTCTTTGAAAATGCTCAATAAACTGACCTGAACTGTGGATCTAAACTCACACTGAAATTTGGTTATTTATTCACCTGACAGGTCCTTAGTTACAGACTAGTTCTCCACAGACCAAAACCTACAGTTTCTAGTTATTTTGAGGACAGAAATCTTCCAATTCTGACACTGCGTGCTCAAAAACTTCGTGTAAGCAAAGCTTAAATAATTTCAAGCTTGGTTTTATTACTGCAAATTAAACGATGCACCCACCCACTGGCATCCCCCAACAATTAGCGGGGGGAAAACAAAGAGACACTCCTTGGAGAAAGCTCCTTACAGGACCCGAGTAGCACACCCCAGGATCTGCCCCACTTCTCAACTGCTGGCTCCTTCCAGCATTCTGCCTAAGTCCTACGTGCAGTTTCCCCGTCACAGCTGCTTTCGCCTTTCGTTTCCAGCTTTTTCTTCCTTTCCCTTTTTCTCACAAAGTGAAAATCTCTTCAGCCTCGCTGCTTTGGTCGTGCACACCCTCATGGCCATCCCTCCGCTGCCTTCCGTAAGAGCCACAGAGACGCGTTCCCCAAGTGCGGCCGGCCCGGACGCGAGAGCGGGGCCAGGCCGGTCTCCCCAGAGCCAGGTGCGTTCCGCCCCGCAGGCTCCATCCCCCGCCCCTGCCTCACCTGCTGCATCAATGCCGTCACGCAGCCTCCGCGTTCCGGCTCCCCCGCCGGCGGCTGCCTCGGCTGCTCCGGCACCCGCAGCCCCAGGCACCCCCGGGCTGTGCCCAGACCCGCCAGCTCGGGAAGCGGCCGGCGCGGAGCCCAGCGGCCCTCCCAGTTTTGCTGGCGGCAGCAGGCCCGCTCCCGGCTGTGGGGCCGACCTCTCCCCCGGGCTGCTCCGAAACCCAGGCGCGGTCCCACCGCCGCCAGGCTCGGCTGGGCTCGGGGCCGCGCTGGGCTCGGGCCGGGCTGGGGCCGCCGCGGTTCCGGTTCCTCCTCGCCCTGCCCGGGTTGGGGGCGGGGCNAGAGGCGGCAGCGCGTGTCCGCCAGGGGCGGGGCGAGGCGAACCCCGAGATCTGGCTGTTGATTGGCTGAAAGAAACACCAATTGAGAACCGTATAGCCGAGCGCTTTGGCCGGGGTCCGAGATTCCATTGGTCGGGGCGCGGGTGTTTTGCATGTGGCGCAGTATCGGGGGGTGCCGGGCGGGGGCGCTGTGGCTGTGGCTCTGTGCTGCTGTGGCGGCCTGCGCGCAGCGCTCGGGGCTCCGCCGGCTCGGGGCTCCGCCCGCCTAGAGCAGAGCAGGGGAGCTGGGGCTCGCTGCCTGGCGACACCGTAGCGGGGTGGCAGTACCGCTGACTCTCGTTCCCTTCGCCGGGGCCCCAGGAAAAGCCGTGGGGCCGCTCTCCGTGGAGCATTTGGGGCATTCCTGGGCTGCATCTGGGAACAGGCGTTCCCTGTGAGGCCCTTTGCTGGACCAGGGTTTGTTGCCGGGCATCCTTCTTTTCTCAGTGGGGGCTCCTTGATGTTGACTGGTACTTTTATGTGGTGACTTCACATTAACTGCCAGGCAAGATAATTTTAAAAAATCTTACAACTGATACCGTGTGAGATACTTTTTCCTTTATAACGTGTTTGTGGAAAGAACATTAGATCATCCTCTTTTTTGAATCTTTATAACTCTCATAGCAGGAAAGGATGCCTTAGTCCTCTTCCGAGGAAAATCTTTGTAAGCTTAGAAATAAAGTCAGAACTGTTTAAACCCTGTCATGGTGTCTAAATTCTGGAAAATTTGGCTTCCGTGGAGTGTGGTGCAAGTAATTATGATGGTAGAACTGGAACGTGTCTTGAGCACTGTATGATGATATGCTGTGAATATGCTGCAAAGTGTATTTGTGAGTAACCAAGTGGACTGCTCCAAATGGAATTTGTTTTAAAAAAAGGTTTGTCTCTAGTGTCAAGCTTTGCATTTAAATCTGCATCTTAACTGTTCGGGGTTTTTTTAGAGAGTGTTTTTCAGTTTTGTTATAATCTAGCACAAGATCATACGGCTTATTTTTGCTCCTTGTGTGGCCACAACCAAATTCAACAATACTGTTAGGAAGTGATGGATTTTTGCTCCTTGTGTGGCCACAACCAAATTCAACAATACTGTTAGGAAGTGATGGATTCTGCATCTCCTCTACCATGTATTTCCATGGTGCTTTGCCATGAGATGTGAACCAGAGAGATGTGGAGTTATGTTCAGCTGATCAGTTGAAGGTTTCCATTCTCGCTGTATGTAAGTAACTTTCCATGCTTGAATAGCCCCATTGCCTCCAGTGGACTGTTAAGGTGTGAAATTGCTCATGTGTCTAAATGTTTGTGAGAGAAAGGCTGACTGAAAAGGAGTTGGACAAGAGCTGAGAGGCAGGGGGTAGGGTGAGACGTCAAAAGACACTTGAACTTCCATTTGTTCAATTTTGATCACGGCCCCTCCCCACTATTCTGCTTTTACAGACCTGCACAGCTACAAAATGCAAATAATCTTCCACTGTTTGTTGCCATGGTTTTCTAGGCCAGGCAAGAACATTAACTTGGATTTGTCCCACATACTGTATATTTTAAGGTATGAATAACAAATTGCATTTTTACTAGAAATAGAGCAAGCAATGCAGAACTGTCCAGCAGAAGGACAAAGTTAATACTTTAGGTTTATGTTAAAGTGTTTTTAATTTTGCATCTAATGTGCATGATCATTGCGAATTATAACATGGAAATACTTTTCCAAAGATCGTAGATGTAAAAGCCACTAAAACAGTGAACGTTCTGTATTTTCCCCTTACATTACTTACAAGCTAGTACATTTCATTCATAATTTCTTCTTAAAAGGCTCTGAAGTTGTTTATTCTGGCAAACAATAATGGATGATCTTTGTGTTGCTAAAGCAATTCTTTCCCATCCCAGGTAAGAGGATTTAAATGGAAGGACGGACTGCTATTGTTAATCCCTTATTGCTTACAGAATAGGAAGCACTTAGTCATGTAACTTTGTTTTGCTCTTGCTGTGTGAGGTCAAGCCCTTAGAGAAAGGGAGGAAATGGGCTGTGAGCAGCTGCACTACTGGAGTCAGTCCTGGGACTTTAGGGACTTGGAGCTGTTAGGCATCTTTTGTGATACCAGGGGCTTGGAACTAGATGATCTTTAAGGTCCCTTTCAACCCAAACCATTCTGTGGTTATATGATTTTATGAGTTGAAGGCAAAATGTTAAAATCCAAGGATTCCACATTCACTTGTCTATTTTGCATAGTGTCGTGGTTTGACACTGACCAAACGCCAGGCACCCATGAAAGTTGCTCGCTCGCCCTCCCCTGACACAGATGGGCAGAGGTGAGAAAAAAAATTAACGAAGGGTTCATGAGTTAAGAACCAGGAGAAAACACTCCAAGGGCAAAACAGGCTCAACTTAACGTTGAAAAGTGATTTTATTACTAAAAGAATCAGAGGAGGATAAAGAGAAGTAAAATAAGCCCTTAAAACACCTTTTCCCCCTCCAACCCCCCCTTCCTTCCCACTGACAGCGCAGGAAGACAGGCGGTGGGCGTTTTGGTCAGTTCGTCACCCGAGGATTTGTTCCGCTGCTCAGGGAGAGGAGTCCTTCCCCTGCGGCACCGTGGGGTCCCTTCCCACGGGAGACACTTCTCCGTGAGCTCCAGCGCGGTTCCACTCTCACGAGCAGCAGCTCCCTGCGACCTGCTGCAGCGTGAGTCCCTCCCACGGGCACACAGCCCTCCCAAACCTGCTGCAGCGTGAGTCCCTCCCACGGGCACACAGCCCTCCCAAACCTGCTGCAGCGGGGGTCACTCCCACGGGCACACAGCCCTCCCAAACCTGCTGCAGCGGGGGTCACCCTTCCACGGGGTGCAGTCCTCCAAGGCCAGGCTGCTCCAGCCTGGGAGCAGGGCCCTCTCTCTGCACCGGGTCTCCCGCTGGATCACAGCCTCCTCCAGGCATCCACCCGCTCCGGCGTGGGCACCTCCCCCAGGGGCTGTGGGTGGATCTGTGGATCCCCAGGGGCTGCGGGTGGATCTGTGGATCCCCAGGGGCTGTGGGTGGATCTCTGCATCCCCCGTGGATCCCCAGGGGCTGTGGGTGGATCTCTGCATCCCCTATGGATCCCCACGGGCTGTGGGTGGATCTCTGCATCCCCCAGGGATCCCCACAGGCTGTGGGTGGATCTCTGCATCCCCTATGGATCCCCAGGGGCTGCAGGGGCACAGCTGCTTCCCCATGGTCTTCACCACAGTCTGCAGAGGAATCTCAGCTCTGGCGCCTGGAGCACCTTCTCCCCCTCCTTCATTATCACAGAGGCGTTACCATCATCTCTACCTGGCCCAGCCTTGGCCATTGCCATGTCCATCTTCAGAGCCATCAGGGACTGACTGCCACACATGGTGGAAGCTTCCAGCAGCTTCTCATGGAAGCCACCTCTGTGGCCCCCCTGCTACCAAAAACCAGGCCACACAATGTTGAATGTTGAAGGGCAGGCAAATTTCATTTCCAGCTAAGCCTGCACAAGTATGGATAGGTAGTTTAGTTATTGGGAAAAATTCTGTGTAACATTGAACTAACCAATTCAGAGAGCTATAAAGTGGTCACTTGAGCAGAGACAGTCAATGGATTTTTTAGGTTATTTTTATTCCAGCCTAGAAGGGAGGATAGACTAGATGTTTTTTTGAGGCTCCAGCTGGCTGTGTATTTCTGATTTGATTGTATCATGTAGTTGCAGTAATTTCCACGACAGCCTGGTTGTCTGAGAAAACAATGCATCTGCACATGGTCTGCTCAAATCCTTAGCTTCTAGTCTGATGAACTCAAGGCTACAGTGAGAACAATCGGCTGGGCTGAGCAAGAGATGAATTGCTGACTCTGCTTTGAGAGTGGCACTTGAGTGAGCTAATAGGGCTATTGCATGTCCAAGGATCCATCATGGAGAGCTTCCACGATTGACTGTTAGAGCTGATGCCTTGTAAGAGAGAAGATAAAAAGCTCAAGGACTGTGTCAGTTCAGCTGCTCTGGTCTATGGGGGTTGCTGACTTGTAACAAGAAGGTCTAAAGCCAGAGTTTTGCCTTTCTACCTGAAGCCTGCCCATAATTCTAGAAGATATACAGTTTGTTTCAATGCAGTGTGCCTCTCACTGAGTGCTTTTTCCTACTTGCTACCAAACCAGATGGGGTTTTTTTGGTTTTGTTTTGTTTTTCCAGAGTGCCTGTGTATTTGGTAAAGGAAATTGATAAACACCACATAAATTACACATTACACATGGCCAGTCAATCTCAGAGCATGCAGGAACTGCTTGTCATAGCTGTATCAGGTGTGGCTGCTTTTCATCTGCTTGCATAGAAGTGTTGTGACTTCAGAGGAACTACAAATGACTGTGGACAGGACAGTGCTGTGAGGATTTGGTCTTGAATTTTTGCAACCCTTTTGAAGGTGTTAGGCAGACTTGGCCGTTAGGGCTGGCTGCAGGCCCAGTGGGAGCAAGAGCTGAGAATGGAGCTGGGCTGTACCTGACATAGGTCGTAGGTGGGGTGCCGAGGAGGCACAGGGTGGTAGGAGGACTTTACGGGTTGTCTTCAATTAGATGTTACTAGAAAACCTTGATCATTAAGTTAAAAAATTTTGCCCCCAAAGCTCTGAAAGAGCCGCTGAGCTCCGGGCCACTACATATGGTTACGATATGCGTTTCTATTTCACGGAGGTTCAGCTGGGTTAGGCTCTGTCACGGCAGGTGCTTGATAGTATTGGGGGCCGGGAGAGTTTGGGGAAGGATCTCGATTCTCGGGGCGGCGGCACAGTCCATCACCTGCGATAGAAAAAGTTCCTCACAGGTCAATCCGCCAAGCGCTGAAGACGGCTCTGGGACCCGAGCGCAGCGCGGGGACAGCGCAGCAGCCACCACTCGACGGCACGCGCGGGGCCGCCGCGGGACCCGCTGCGCTCGGCACTTTCCGCCACTCTCCGTGTGCCGCCGGGCGGCTTCGGCCGTTC
>VXAD01007228.1:94645-123541 GCA_013399195.1 Dicrurus megarhynchus
TCTCGCCCTTCCCCGCCCCTCTTCGGTGCCGCTCGGCAGTTTCCGCTCGGGGCTCGCCCCGTTGTCGGGGTAACGCAAAGCATCGCGGAGCGAGTGCGGCCTGCGGCGCGGGCGGTGAGCGCGGGGGCGGGAGAGCGGGCGGCGGGCGCTGCCCACGGGCGGAGGAGAGCGGGCGGCGGGCTCTGCCCGCAGCAGCCCGCGGCGTGTGGGCCGGCTCTTCGTGGTTGTGTCTGGGCCCGGCCCGCGGCAACGGGATCGATCGCGGTCAGCCGGAAGTGAGGGGCGCTTGAGCTGCTGCCCGCGGGCAGCGGTAGCTGGGGCGGGGGTGGTCGAATCTGCCCACGGGCGCGAACGTGGCGGCGTGGCCCGCGTCTTTGCCCTCTCGGAGCCGGGGATTTCGTGGAGCCCCTTATTCTGTGCCGGCGAGTGGCAATCACGGCCCTGGCGAGGAGCCCACGCGGAGTGCGGTCCACTCCAGGAGCTGCCCCGCGGCAGCAGCAGCCTGAGCTCGGCCTGCCACAGGCTCCCCACTCCTCCCTCTGTACGGGTGCAGGATTCAACCGGGTTTTTACTTCATCTGTTTTACAAGTTAGAGAAGACTGTACATAGTCATTAACCATCTTTTTGTAGCACAGAGCAGTTTTGTATTTTCTTTTTTTTTTTTTTTTTCTGGATCTGGCTATTTTAAGCAATTGCAGATTTTAAAGGCAGCATTTCTTATAGGTAGGGATTAAAGGAAAAACCTCTGCTTTTGCTTTGGTAACTGTTGAGTCTTGTTAGAGTCTTGTTAAGGCAACTCGGACAGAGACCCCATTTCACAATGTGTCTGGTGACTGGGGGGCTGGCGAGTCCACAGCTCCACAGGTACAGCAAACCAAGTTGCTATCAGTCTCGCTTAAATGTGCTGATAACATTGTGACAGAATATAAAAGCAGCTTTTTAAGAATTGTCCCCAAAGACAGAGTAGCATCTTTTTTTTCCCTGAATGTTGATGATTGTTTTGTGAAATATGTGCGCGCGTTCTGGCTCGCTGCTGTCATTTGCAGTCGTTAATGTTGTCTGTAGTGTTCAACTCTGAACCTCATGAAGTTCAACAAGGCCACGTGCAAAGTTCTGCACCGGGTTGGGGCAATCTCCATTACCAGTATAGTCTGAAGGATGAACAGATGGAGAGCAGCCCTGAGGAGAAGGACTTGGGGTACTGGTGGATGAAAGACTGGAAATTACCTGGCAATGCACACTGGCAGCCCAGATATCCCCGTGTCCTGGGCTCATCCCCACAGTGTAGGCAGCAGGGAAGGGGGAAATTCTGCCCTCTGCCCTGCTCAGGTGAGACCCCAGGTGTACCTCCAGCTCTGGGGCTCCAGCACAGGAAGGATTGTGGAGCTGGTAGAGTCCAGAGGAGGCCATGGACATGCTCCAAGGTCTGGAGCCCCTCTGCTCTGGAGACAGGGTGGAGATCTGTGGGTATTTAGCTTGGAGAAGAAAAGGCTGTGTGAACATCTCATTGCGGCCTTCTAGTATTTTAGGAATCCATTCAGTGCCAGTGCCGGCAGCTCAGGGTGCAGTTGCAGTGCAAGCTGCAGGTTGAGCTTTGGGTGGCCAGAACAAGAGGATGTGGACTGCCGACTCTTTGCATAACAAAGGGCACGGGGACCTGTGGCCCAGCCAGGTGAGGGACACTCAGAGACACTCAGCAGCAGCTGAAAACCCCCAGACTTTCCTGCCCTTAGACTGAAAGGCTGTAAAAGCTCAGGGGTTCCTTTGTTCGAGGTTCCTCATTGGAGATACCAGCTCAAGCTGTAATTTTGTTATTGGACCAAAATTAAATTATTTTAAGGATCCAGATGTCTGAGACTGCTATGGGAAACCTAGGGTTGAGCTGGTAAGGAAACCTGGTCTGACTGTGTGGGTGTGGGGGTGTAGCTGCAGGGCCTCGGTCCCAGCTCAGGCAGTGCAAGAGTGACTGTCAGGGTAGCTCCTGCATGGTTGGCAGGGAAGTTGTCTTAAAAAGAACTTAACGGGGGCTTATAAGGAAGATGGAGAGAGACTTCTTATGAGGGCCTGTACTGACAGGATGAAGGGCTAATGGTTTAAACTGGCACATGTTAGGTTTAGTTTAGGCATAATGAAGGAAAGTTTTATGGGGGGGGGTGGGGGACCCTGGCACAGGTTACTCAGAGAAGCTGTGGCTGCCCCTGGATCCCTGGATGTGTCCAAGGCCAGACTGGATGTGGCTTGGAACAACCTGGGATAGTGGAAGGTGTCCCTGCCTGTGGCAGGGAGTGGAATGAGATGTACTTTAAAAGTCCCTTCCAACCCAAACCATGCTGTGATTCCATGAGCTCTAACCATTTTTAAGAATTGCCTGTAGGCTGTTTCAAAATTGTCTGTCAGATGTATCTAATTTAGTTATTGAGATCAGGTATGGGGGCTTGGCCATGTTCTATTCCAAGCCACAAAGTGGTTAACTTTTACAGAAATTTTATTTTTTTAAACCTTGAAAAAATAGAACATGCAATGCCAGAATAGTTTGTAGGGGCAGTGTTACTTGGTTTTCTTTTTCTTTCTTTGAAGACTTTTTTGAAGAGGCAGCTGTCAAAGCTACAGTGTAAATACATGAGCTAGCACTAAACATGTGAATAATGAATTCCCAAAATGACAGCAAGAAAATGAATGTTGGTTTAATTATTTTTACACCACTGAGTAATCCACTTATGTAAGCCATTTATTTATTTATGTGTAGCAGTCTGCTGCACAATTCTGTGTAGTTACTGTGATGGTGAAGAGTATTTTATATCAGGGGTTGTCCGTAATTTACGTGACAGTATCACTGAATCTTGTTTTAGTAACTGCCAGTCTGCCATTTTAAATACACACGGTATTGACTGGAAAATTTTTCTTGCTGTCTCTTAATTCCCAATGTTAAATTAGTGAGCTGATCAAGAGATGCAATTTGGAAGCTTGATAAACTTATTTCTGTCACTGAAGGGGACTGAAATATCTGAATAATAATAAGTAATATTTATGACTACAGATGCAAGGAACACTTAAAAGCAGAATATGTTTCCTATAGAGAAGGCATTACAGCTGTATGGCTTGTGTGATAAAATGTTTTTCATATGAAATGTGGTTTTCATTTAGGCATCTTATATTTTTATTTTAATCTGAAGTGAAATTCTTTATTATTTCAAATTTTGAGCCCGTATTAAGTTTATAGTCAAGTATGGACTAAATCCTTCCTCTGTTAGAGGAAAATGAAACAGATAAAATAAGGAGTAAAGTAGTACTATGGGCACAGAACTCTGGAACAGAACTGGAGATGTAAGAAAACTTTTAAAATACTTGAAATCAAGATGAAAAACACTCCAAATTTTATTTGAATGGTTTGTTGAGTGTTTTGTTTGCATGGCAATAAAACTAGACCGACTCTATGACACTTTGGGAATGCTGAGGATTTTGGAGGATTATGAAGATAAAGGTGAGTGGATCTTGTTGAAAGATGAAATGGTTTGTCCTTAGACTGACTGCTCTTGTGTCTGCTCTCATGTCAGGTGGTTGATGTTATTCCTTGTATATGTCAGAGGCAAGATACAGAACTGCCAACTTACTGAACAGGGTTGCCCACCTTTCTAAATAAAGTGCCTAGCAAATTAGTTATTTTAGGTGCTTACAGAAGATTTAAAGAAAAGAGACCTTAAAAGAAAAGTCTGTTCATGCCCATTTTACATCCTGGTGGCTTAGGCAAGTCTCATTGGTGTGCATACATGTGTGCCTGCGGGTTCTGAACTCATGGTTTAGCTGTACAGAAGAAAAAGTCTCCTCCCCTTAAATGTCACAGCAGTCTTAAACATTTCATGCTTGGGTTTTTTTTTTTTTTGTAGGTGTGTGTGTGTGTGTTTGTGTTGTCTTTTTTTGGGGTTTTGTTTTTCACCAGGTCTTGGCAGGGTTCTGTACCTGAGCAGGAACAAGCCCATGCCCCAGTCCAGGCTGGGGGCTGCCCTGCCGGACAGCAGCCCCACGTAGCAGGACCTGGGGATCAGCAGCTGTCCTTGACAAGCCGGATGCCCTGGGGCCAAGATGGCAGATCCTGGGGTGCGTGAGCAAAGGCATTGCCAGTGGGTCAGGGAAGGGATCTTGCCCCTCCATTCAGCCTTGGTGTGGCGTATCTGGAGCACTGTGTCCAGTTCTGGGAGCTGGGCCTGTTGAGCCTCAAGAAGAGATGGCTGAGAGGGGACCTCATCCATGTCTGTCGGTGTCTGTAGGGAGGGCTCAGAGAACGGACAAGGCTTTGCTCTGTGGGGCCCAGCAATGGGACAAGAGGCAATGGGCAGAAACTAGAACACAGGAAGTTTCATCTAAATACGAGGAAGAACTTCTTTACTGTGTGGGTGACTGAGCACTAAACAGGCTGCCCAGAGAGGATGTGAAGTCTCCCTCACTGGGGATATCCCAGAATTTTCTGGACACAATGCTATGCCATGTGCTCTGGGAAGACCCTGTGTGAGCAGGGAGGTTGGACCAGTTGACCCACTGAACTCTATGACTGTGATTATTTGCTAGTAATTCGAGGTGTTTTGCTCCAGCTGTTTTTCTTTTGAAACTGAGCCGGTTGGATCCCATGACACAAATCCCAAAGACCACCTCTGTGTATAAATTATTAAAGATTATTAGTGACGCCCTCCATTTCTGACGCACAACTCTGAAAAAGAAAAGAACTCGATGTTCTTTTCTGTGCAACATCAGCACTTACTATTTTCATTCAAATGTTGGTAACAGTTCTAAAGTAAGTAGCAGATAGTGTGATTTGAACTAATCCTGTGTGATTTCAACAGTACAAGCTCCGAAGGGGTGGCAACAGTTGAAACTCTCTTTGAAAGCCCAGACATGAAACTTTACAACATAAAAGATTTCTGTCTGTACATTAATTAACGTCTTTGGATATGAAGTACTGGTAGTAACTTTCTGGTAAATTCTGAGTTATTTCAGAGTCCTTTGAAGTAGGCCAGCACAAGCCACTGGTGAGAGACTGGTACCGGCCTATGCACGCTGTGAATCTACAGAGTGAGGCTCAATGTTTCTCCATTTTTAAAAAAAACAACCTTTCTCATGTCTATGTAGTATGTGTAACAAGATGATACTGTAGTTTTATTTTCCCCCTATGTTTTAACCCTACATACAATTATATATAGTGCATAAATTAAATATAATATAGAATATATGTAATGTATATGTATTATCTACATAAGCATACCTGTTAGAGATGTTTTTTTTCCTTGTACAGGTGTGCAGTCTGTGACAGCTCCTGTTATGGCTGTGTTCGTGGATCATCGAACAGATGCTCCTGATTCCGTTGCCTCCCCTTCCCATATAGCATGGCACCCACTTCATCCACTCCTGGCAGTTGCTTCCATCAGCACAGCAGCTGGGGGCTGTGTGGATATCTACCTGGAACAGGTGAAAAATCAGCAACTTTGCTTCTGATCTCAATATAGGGTCACAGAATCACAGGATGGTTTGGATTGGAAGGGACCTTAGAGATCATCTCGTCCCAACCCCCTGCAATGGGCAGGGACACCTTGCACTAGATCAGGTTGCTCCAAGCCCCATCCAAATTGGCCTTGAACACTTCCAGAGATGTGAGAGGTGTGTGAGAAGTCACAGCTTCTCTCAGCAACCTTTATCATTGTCCTAATTTAAAACTTCACATTTTTAATCTCTATTTTTGCAGGCTTACTTATCCTCCTTAAATCTCTCTCTATAGATTTTAATTACTGTCTATGTCCTGTGCTATCTAGAACATGACAGATTCATCAGCTACTTGTTATATGTATTTTTAAAAAGATCTTAATAAATTAAATTGATCTTTCCTTTGAAATTCGATGTTTACAGCCTATAAGTCTTGTTTGTGATGGTTACTGATTTGCTTTTTGCTTCTCATAGTGTGAGAATTTCAGGCTTATAAGTAAATGAACATATGCTGCTGCTGCTTTTTAACTCTTAAGTGAATAGAACATACTAAGAAATAGAAATTAAGCAAATCATTCCACCACTTCGAGACTGAACTGATTTGTTGGACTCAGCTGGTTCCATTTGAGTAGGTTGCTTCCTAGTACAGTTTCTGCCTGTAGACAGATATTTCTTTTGCATACTCTTTTATGCGAGAGCCTTGTGTAAGACTTCGGTTTTCAAAATTTTTGGGGAAGTAGCACTACAAAGTATCTAGCAGCAGACTTACTGAAACATGTAGGTCTGTTAATATGAGTAGCCTATAAAAGGTGTACTTTTCAAGGTGTATTCTGAAAAATTGTCATCCAAGTTTTACAAATGGAAAAATAAATACACAGAGAGGTTAAATGATTCACATGAAATATTCTTGCGAACCGTGCCCAAAGGAGGATTTGCCTCTAAGAGTTGTTGAAGCATTAGATTATTCTGTGTCCTTAGTGAGGTACTTTATTCTTTTTCAATAGCTGGAATTTCTGTTTACCTTGAAATGCGCTTGAAGCCTTCTTATATCCTTTATATGGGAGAGAAAGCTTGATATTGACTGGGCTGTGAATCTGAAGGTTTGGCTGCTGATTTTCCATTGGACTGAGTTCACACAGATTTCTCTTTACAGGGAGAACATGTGTCTGATTCCCATGTTGAGAGGAGCTTTCAGGTCACACTACTTGCGTGGCACCCTTCCAGACCCATTCTGGCATCAGGATGGGAGACAGGAGAAGTTCTGATACTGAACAAACAAGACAAGGAGCAGCACACTGTACCCCCAAATCACAGTGCCAAAATCACAGTCCTGAGCTGGAGTACAAGTGGTACCTGCCTCGTGTCTGGGGATGGGGTGAGTAGCTGGAATGCTGCATGTGTGTTTGATGTTGAACACAGTCTTGGAAGCTGTGTAATGGGAAAGGATCATGGAATAGAGATCCATGGAGAAGGGGGAGTTGTGTGGGAGAGGAATTTCCTTTCATTAGGTACAAATTAAAACTGTTAGGGAATAAAATCAAATTTTAGTGTTTTAACTTTTTCTACAATATTATTCTACAATTAAAGAATTGCTGTTCTACAATTTTTCTTTAAATAAAAGTGTGTCCAATCTCAGTGAGTGCTGAGTGTTGATGAAGGTTTAAGCCTATTTAATGGATGGAGTAATTGAGGTATAGACAATTTGAATTCTTTTGCTCCTGTCCATGCACAAATTTTATGGCAAACTCAGGAATAAAGCCTAGATGTTGAGAGACAAAGTCCAGTTACAACATATTCATCCATAGTGAGAGCAAAGCAGTGTTCACTTAAATACAGGAAAGCCAAGCTAATCTCTCTTTTTCTGGTTTTATGAATGACTTAAAATTGTATCAGATTGATTGTATTGGGAGATGTGACACTCTATTTCTTGATGAACTGGTTGCCCTTTTATATAGTGAAGTGAGAAAGTAGCTATTGAATATTCAGGATTAAATATTCGTAAAAGATTCTGATTTTGCCAGTCTTGAGTCAGCAAATGAAGAAAAAAAAGGTGTTTTTTTCTGTATTTTCCCTGATACAAACTTGAGCTTGCCCAAGAATTTCAGTTCTGCTCTTACCTATATGTCAGAATTCTTATTCTATAAAAATCAGAGGAAAATATGATTTTAATTAGTTGGTTGTAAAGTTCTGCTGCTGCATTTGACAGAAATGCAGAAATTCAAAATTGAGTAAAAAAAGAATTTATCATCTTCTTTATTAGAAAAGAGAAAGTTCTCCCCAGGCAAAAGATGGACACATCTCAGTGTAGCTAAGCCTTAATCATGAGACAATACATTAATGTAGACAGAGCTTACATTTATGAACAAAATTCTTTTCAAATTGATTTCAAGCCAGTGACACTGGCTTGTCACTGGTGTGAGGTGCAGCATAGATATGCTTAATTTCTTCTGTCTTTTCCAATAGTTTATAAGTTCATTTTTAATATTTTTCCCATGAGGGTTTATATTTAGGAAACTTCCATTAGGTGAGTGCTGCCAGGATCATGCTCTGCTCATACTAGAGGAAAACCTTTAGAAAGAAGATAAATATTTGGACCCTGATTTGGTTTCTGTTTTACCCAGAGGGTGGTTGGACACTGGAAAGGCTCCCCAGGGATGGTCAGAGCTGCAAGGCTGCCAGAGCTCCAGGAGCCTTTGGACAATGCTCTCAGGCACAGGGTGGGATTGTTGGGGTGTCTGTGCAGGGCCAGGAGCTGGACTGGATGATCTGTGTGAGTCTGATTTTCTCTGGAGAGATATTCTCTGATTCTATCTTCACTAGCATTTCTGTCATCATACATCCTGAAATGCAAGAAAATTATTTGAAAATAGCCTCATAAAGTTGGAATAGGATGCTGTGAAAATCAGAAGCTCTTAATTTGTTTTAAGTAAAAATAACATGGATGATTTCCACATTTTGATCACACAAAGGATCTAGGTGCTTTCTATAATGAAAGCCTATTTTTAAGGCAAGTAGCTTTCATACCAAGGAGCTAAAGCTCTGGGTTTTTAAAAATTATTGGGAAGGTACGGGATAGAATCAGAGAGTATCTCCATTTGGAAAGGACATTTAGATAGATGATAAGGTCAATGTCCTGTGTCCTTTAACAATATCTTTTGAAAACAGACCAGTTCTGCATCTTTTCCAGTGACACTTAGGAGAGGTAGCGATCCTTTTTTATTTCCAATCTCATGTGTTCCAAACTAAGATTTGAGTTTGCACGTAGGTTATCTGGATAGAGGCTGGAATATCTAGAATGAGGTGGAAGGAAGGTCAGCAGCTTTAGAAAGCTGCAGGCTTTTCCTCCAGCTTGTAAATGGTGCAGGTGGTTTTAGTTGGGATCCTTGGAAATTGGTGCCATATAAAGCTGATGGAAGAGTGAGAGGAGGAACCAACAACTTCATAGGATCCTGTGATTTTCAGAGGTAACTAGCAAACGTTTTACGAACTGCAAGTGTCCTCTTGGGACAGGAGTACAGCAGGGTCACAGTTGCACATCTAAGTGGCATTCTTTAAGCTGCAAGACACATTGCACTTAAAAACCAGTTTTGGATGGTATAACTATTGCCATCTTACTGCTGAAAAGAAGTTAGAATGTTGAATTTTAGGAAAAAAAGAAGGAAATGTCACCTTGGAAGGCCTCGGCTGCATCTTGTGTGGTTTCTAGTTAGAATTGGGAAGAGTAAGTGACCTCTGCTACCAGTTTTTCACTTCTAGGAGAAGGACGATACTTCATTGAAAACAATAAATAAAAAAAGAGCAAATTCTAATACCACTTTATTGTTGTCTGTCTGAATGAAATAAAATGAGATGGAGCTTGATATTGAAAATTGTTGCTGGGTTTTTTCATGTAGTGCTTACAGGGAAGGTTCCCAAATGCAATTTGGTTTCATAAGCACTAGCATAACAACAACAATAATCACCTTAGCATTCCAACTGTGAGGATGTAGTGTAAGTCAGTTTGTTGGAATTTGTCTCCATTCTTTCTAGTCACCAGGGGTTTGTTGCTCCTGAGCTGGCACTGCAGGGTGTGAGTTATGTCAGCACCTGTGCCAGGCTCGAGGGCTGGCCTGTGTTGACCACTGTTGAGTTAATTAGCTAACCAGACTTCCTTTCTTTAACATCTATGATTATTCTAGTTACTAGATTCTTTTTCTAAAAGTAAATTCTTGAATGTCTGCTCTGAAAGAGAAGGAAAGCTCCAAAAATTCAGAAATTCTGCCCTTAGTGTTTCTGCATCCTGTGACTTCACGTGTCTGATCATATGCTCATCTGCATCAGTGATATATGCACTTACTGAGGGATGCATATGCTCGACTGTCTTTTATTTCAATTGCTAAAAGATAAGCTATCAGACTACTTTCAAGAAAAAACATGGAAAGGACATTATCAAGACAAATATTTACATCTGCTACTTGCAGAAGAAAACCAAGACTGTTCCCTTTAATTGCTCTGGCAGTGTAATTTAACAAAAAATGGATAGGACCAATAACTTCTTCTAGATAATTTGATTTTAAGTAAGCAAATAATATAGTGTTAACAATAATTTTGATTCCCTGTGGCTTAGTTTTAAGTGGGAGTAATTGTATGTGTCAACTGAACGAAAGGAAGGGTGTTGCTCTGTCAATAAAACATTTATTTTTATGTGCAGTGAGTAGCTGGAGTCTGGATTCTCATCTGTGTGCAAAGGGTAATTAATTAACTTGTCTTTTTCTAGCATGGTGCCTTGTTTCTGTGGAAAATGGACCATCGAGGCAGAGTCCAGGGTCCTGCCCTGGTTAAGCAAGAGTATGGGAAATGCTTGTGTCACTGTGTCTTTCGGCCACCCCCTCCAGGCGAGTGAGTATTGGCCCTGTCAGAGCTCTGCTAGACCAGGTCTTTGTCTTGTTCCACAGAAAGAAAGTCCTACCCACAGATGAACTATTTTTAAATATATAGAAAAACGTTTTTCTCCTAGCTGCCCTTTATTTCCAAGCTCTTCTTCCACTCTGGTAGCTGGCTCTGTGTCCTGCATGCAGCAACAGATCTTCTTCCTCTTGTCCACATCTTCTGTCTGTTGCTGCTGACTCTTCTGTCTTAGTTCTTCTAATTAGCAATATTGCTGATTGTGGAAAGCCATAAACACACTGGAAACACAATTATATTATTGTCAAAAACAATTACATTAAAAGTCAGTTCTTAAACATTATTATTTCTTTCCTCTCCAATCAAGAAATAGGAAGCAGCTGTAATAAAAAAGAAGAGTTTTCCTAGTCTGGGCTTTTCTCTTTCACGTCTCTGTAAAAATAGTGATGCATATGGAAAAAAAGGTGAAACAATGCAAATGAATACTAATATTAAAATTTTGTTTGGTATCTTCTTGAGTTTGCCCTTTTTTCAATCAGTGTAGGAAACATTTTTATTCTCTTTATACAATATGCTTTATTAACTACTCCTCCATTCTTTGAGACTGAAACTAATGTGTTATGAAAAGAATTGGGAATGAAGTATTTCTCTTTGCAGGGACTTTGTACAGCTGGCAAAAGCGGCTGTGAGTGGTGATGAGAAAGCCTTGGATATGTTTAACTGGAAGAAAGCTGGAATGGGACCACGTCTGAAAACGGCAGTCCAGGAAGGACTCTCCTTCTTTATCACTTTGACAGATGGTAAGAGCAAAACCACTGTTCCATTTGGCTGGGAAGTTGTTTCCTTAGAGCTTCAAAATAGCTCAGTGCATGATAGTCTTGTTTTCATATATCCTACATCTGGGGTATATTCATATATCCATCACATTCATATATTCAATGGGGTAGAGTATTCATAGGAGTTGTAGAATGTTTGATAAGAAATGAATAAAATTATTGAAATCTTGTCATCTTCAGGATGGTCTGGTTCATAAGGACACCAGGAGTGCTGGGTTAGTCAGGTTCCTGAAGAAGTGGGTGTGAGGAAAACAATCTCTAACACACAAGTGTAGATAAAATTAGCTTTTGTGCAAAGTTTCAAAATAATGCATGTGTTGTGGGTTCTTTTATCTATAAATAGGCAAATTCTGCTAAAGCATACCTCGTAAAATAAATTCTGAATTTGCTTTTCACTTTTTTCTCATGCTTTGAAATGATGCTTCAGTCTTACAGAGCAAAAAAAGTCTGAGAATCTGTTTTGTTACTTTTCTCTCTAATACCGTTTCTTCTCTGCATTTTCCTCTTCCTTGACTTTTAGCCTTCCCTGTCTTTGCCTATCCCTTTTAGTCTTCTGGTTACTAGTTTGCTCTAAGCTAATTTTCTTCCCACCCCAATTCTTCGCATGATGCCATCTCTCTGTAACTTGCTCTCTCTGAACTGGAGCCAAAATGTGTGTGAGAAATTGCATAATGGGTGTTTCTGGTAGGTGATTCGAGCAATCCTCTTGATTCAAGTGGTAACTGCTCTGAAAACATTTCAGTTATGCTGGTTCTGCAGTTCAGTTACAATTTGACTTAGTGTTTTACCAAAACTGACACCCCTTGTTTACAGCAGTACAGCACCAGCACAGCTTGCAGGAGTGGCATGGGCCAGCTGTGTGGTTGGTTTGCAGAGCAGTAGCCTGTACCTTCTTTTGATGTGTGAATTACAAGCCTCTTTACTGGAAAGGAACCGTTTAAATGGAAAATGGACACAGGGTGCTTAGTAAAGGTACAAGGAGAG
This sequence comes from Dicrurus megarhynchus, assembly GCA_013399195.1. Lineage (NCBI taxonomy): Eukaryota > Metazoa > Chordata > Aves > Passeriformes > Dicruridae > Dicrurus > Dicrurus megarhynchus. Next base: position 106,819 of record VXAD01007228.1, read on the forward strand.
AAACTCTGAGAAGCTGTGCCCGTTCTGTCCTCACCTTCAAAGCCACTGTTGTGGTGGTGCAGAGCCCCATCTAGGGACAGGCTCTGTGTCCTGCGGGTGCTGTCCTTGGTTTGGGCCTCCTTGTCAAAATGCTCAAATTTCAGTCAAATGACACTGACTGTTCCTTGTGAGCAGCCTCATTGCTTAGGCTGGTTTGGGCATATGTATTTCGGACTCAGTTCTTAATCTAGTTAGTGATCTGCTGTAACTCCCAAATGTCCTGAGAAGGATTTGGGGGTGCTGGTGAGTGAGAGTTGGACATGCCCCAGCTGTGTGCCCTGGCACCCAGAAACACCTCTGTGTGCTGAGCTGATCCCACAGCAGGGGAGGGGGGGATTCTGCCCCTCTGCCCCATTCAGGTGAGACCCCACCTGCAGAGCTGCCTCCAGCTCTTGGGTTCTCAACACAGGAATGACATGGAGGTGTTGGAATGAGTCCAGAGGAGGCCACAGGCTGCCCCAAGGGCTGGAGCCCCACTGCTCTGGAGCCCGGCTGGGAGAGCTGGGGGTGCTCACCTGGACAAGAGAAGGCTCCAGGGAGAGCTCAGAGCCCCTTCCAGGGCCTAAAGGGGCTCCAGGAGAGCTGGAGAGGGACTGGGGACAAGGGATGGAGGGACAAGACAAGGGCAAATGGCTTCCCACTGCCAGAGGGCAGGGATGGATGGGATATTGGGAAGGAATTGTTCCCTGGGAGGGTGGGGAGGCCTTAGCACATGGCTGCCGCATCCCTGGAAGTGTTCAAGGCCATGTTGGATGGGGCTTGGAGCAACCTGGGATAGTGGAAGGTGTCCCTGCCCCAGCAAGAGGGTTAGAAAGAGATTAGTTTTAAAAGTGCCTTCAAACCCAAACTGTTCTCTGATTTAACATTAACAAGATTAAGATATCTATGCAATGTTTTATTTCAGGGAGAAAATAAAGCAGTGGGGCAGGACTTGGATTTTTATTTTTTATATAGCTGGAATGTAGGGGATGGTAATATATTTGCAAGGGTTTTGGAAATTTAAACATTCTTTTTAATCAGATCATATCTCTTGGGTACAACATTTTAGTGTGGATCCTTAATGTTCATTCTTATACACTTGTGTTTTCTGCTTAAGCTTTTGGGGCAAGATGCTATTTAATTTCATAGGTTTTTTTGATTTGCAATGGTGTAAAATGTCACCTTTATATAATACTGTGATTTGCTAAGAAATTATGTGGATATGGCTTGAGATCTGTCAGATTTTGATGACATTGGTTTGGGTGATTTTTGTAATACCACTTGCAAGCAACTGTACTGCTTGTAGGGGGTTTCACTGCCTAAACTCATGCATGCAATGGGCCAAAGCCAGTTGTAGGAGGTTCAATAAGGCAAAATGCCGTGTGCTGCACTTGTGTGACAACAACCCCATGGAGTGCTCCAGGCTTGGGTGAGAGTGGCTGGAAAGTGCGCGGCAGGAAAGGCGCTGGGGGTGCTGGTGACAGCAGCTGAACCTGAGCCCAGGTGTGCCCAGGTGGGCAAGAAGGTCAGTGGCACCTGGCTTGGATCAGCCATAGTGTGGCCATAGGCCCAGCACAGAGATCATCCTCTGTGGTGGACACTGGTGAGGCACCTCATGACAAGAAAGACCTTGAGGGGCTGGAGTGTGTCCAGAGAAGGGAACAGAGCTGGGGAAGGATCTGAAGCACAAGTCTGATAAGGAGCAGCTGAGGAAGCTGGGGGGGCTCAGCTTGGAGAAAAGGAGGCTCAGGGGGACCCTGTGGCTCTGCACAACTCCCTGACAGGAGGGGGCAGCCAGAGGGGGTCAGGCTCTGCTCCCAGGGAACAGGGACAGGACAAGAGGAAACAGCCTCAAGTTGTGCCAGGAGAGGGCAGATTGGACATCAGGAGGAATTTCGTCACAGGAAAGGTTGTTAAACATTGGAATGGGCTGCCCAGGGCAGTGGTGGAGTCACCATCCCAGGAAGTGTTCAAAAACTACTAGATGTGGCACTTCATGATATGGTTTAATGGGTGCGGTGGTACTTGATCAAAGGTTGGACTTGATGATTTTGAAGGTCTTTTCCAACCTTAATGATTCTGTGATTCTGTGATACATAGAGTAGTACAACTTAATGAAATGATAATGGCTTTTAAAATATTGATATGCGCATTAGTTGCTGTTGTCAGTGTTCTTAGAAGAACACTGTCCCATTTGCCAGTGAAATTATGGATTAAAGCTGAATTCGGTGTGTGGTGCAGTGTTTCCTAAACAGTGAAGAACTTCAGGTCCACAGTTTTCTGCTGTAAAACTAAACTCTGCTGTAAATTGAACCAATTCTTAGCTGCCATTCTTCTTTCACAGATTTTTTTCTAAGACTGAAGATTTCAGAAGCTATCATTCATACAGAAAGTTTACTTGCAGTTTAAAATTATTTAAATTATTCCCCTTTGGATTTTCTAAATGGGGAAAAATACGCTTTGGTTTATTGCTCTGGTCAGCTATTGTGGTTTCTATCCTGAGGCAAACTAGAAAATGAAAGAATCTTTGTTTTTACCTTTTCAGCACTTGAGGAATGTTTTATTAAGGTAGAAAGCATCAACTTTGACTTTTGTAGGTAAAAGCTGTTGACTAAAATCTGCACCTTGTTTATTTGTGCTACAGGTTCTGTGCACTATGTGAATGAGAAAGGGAAGACAAGGCACGTATTGTCCACAGACAGTCTGGTTCGAAAGCTGCTGTTGCTGGAGGAAAGAGATGTTTTACTTGTAATAACAGAGAATCTGCAGTTGTCCTTACATGCAGTTTCTCCCGACGGAGAGGCAGAAGAGCTCATGAAGGTGAGAGTCATACTACAGGGTAAAGTTGCAATATTTATTCTTTATAAGTATTTTTTGGGTTTTTTGATCATCACTATGTTGCTTTCAAATGAATCAACTCTTATTTTTGTTTCTTGATGAAGAAGCAAAAATAGCATCTAAAAGTGGAACAGAGTGATGAGTTACTGAACTTGGAAAGATGGTTTTCATCTTGTCTTCCTGTTTTTTCATAATTTTTTTCATTTTGACTCTATCTTTATCCTTTTACACTTAATTTCAGTTTCTTAGTGAATTAGAGAAAATTTGGAAATTCCAGTTGTCCTGGTTGCAGAGGGGGGCAGAGCTTAGCACTGTGTAGGTGCGGCTAAGTTGTTATTCTATACCATCTGTATCATCACTGGTTTCGGGGAGAAAACATGCACACCCCAAAGTGGGAGCCATTCTGCCCTGCTCTCTCTCGTGGGAAGGTTGTCGGCATCAGCCCTGCGGACTCTGTCTTCCGCCCCTGCCATCCACCATCTCCCATTTTCTCTGAGACGCAGCTATGGGACGTGGTGCTGAAAGAAAAGCAGCACAACACAGAACTGACGTGTGCTGAGTGGCAGCACCAGCGGGGAGGCTCCCAGTCCAGCCAAAAGGAGCCCAGCCTAGCCCAGTCCAGCCAAGTCCATTCCAGCTAAGCCAAGCCAAGCCAAAACGAGTGCAGCAGAATTGCAGGGAAGTGGCAGCAACCTGCAGGATCAACCCCCAGTACGGCAGGCTGGTAGAAGCGACGGTGCAGGCACTTGTGTGGAACTGAGCCCAGTGGAGCTGCAGTGCAGCCCGTCTTGGGTGACCCAGCTTTTGGGGGGTCTGTTTGCTGTTGTTTTATGTTGTCTTGGCCTGGGGGGGCAGGAAGCCTCTTGCCATACTGCCTTTGTTTGCGACGGCGTGCGGGAACCTGGGGAAGTCACATGGATGCAACCTAATGGGGAGCATCCACCATTTTGGTGTTGTCTCAGCAGCCACATAAAACTATTTTTTTGTGGGTAAAACACCTTCTGTTTTTGGATATTTTTAAAAATTCATATTGCTGTTGTTACTGTGTGTTTTTTATTCCATTGCCTTTTGCTTTCAGTAAATTATCTCAATCCATAGTCTCTGCTTGTGTGCCTCCCTTACCGGAAGGGGCAGGAGAAGGGCCATGGCTTATTTGGAGTTTAATTTTTTGCTAGTGTTAAACCACCACATTTTATTGGTGCCCAAGGTAAGGCTCAAGAGGATTGAGATAATTTTGATCTAAGCATTAATGTTTTAGGTAGAGAACTCCCTGGTTCCAGTGTTGCTTGGTCTGTTCATGTGGTTGTGATACCTAACCCTGTATATATTCCCTGATATGCGCTATGTATCCACCACAGTGATCTCTTTCAAAGCAGGCAGGAGGATCAAGATTGTTGTACTCTGTGATATCAGTTTACGACATGATAATATCAAAGGCAATGGGGGTCATTTGTGATGTGTATTCAGTGGTGTCCTCCTGTCCTGGCCTTGCCTGCTACCTCTGAGGATTCATTAATAATCCTACCCGTCCTTTCCTCTTCCCAGGAGGAAGAGGAAAGGATGATTTTTCCCAGTCTTTTATCCTCTTCTCCTCCTTCAGGTCTGTTACAACAGCTTTTGAGAATTTTGAATTCTCTTTGGGTGTTAAGGGAAGCATGCCCTCATTGGTGTGTCTGTGTCTCCTCTGCACAGTCTACACCATGTTAAGATTCAGGACAGAGATTTCTAGGGAAGTTATCCAGAGATGTGTCCCGGGATGGACAGTCATTAATAGTGTGGCATGTGGGAGAAAATGGGCCAGATTTTGAAAGAGTATTCTACTTCTGGTTCGGAAGTTCACCCCTGAACAACTACAGGGCCCTGATAAAAATGGCAGGATGTTTGAAAGAAAAGTGCTGTGGCGGTTCCAGAGAGGTGTGAAGCTATGAAATGTGCTGGACCCTGGCTACTATTTATTGGACACTGCTTGTTTATATACAGCACCCTCAGAGGGAGGAGGAGGAGGAAAGCGGAGCAACAGGCACCATGGCCATTCAAACTGCAGCTGAACCACAAGAACAACCTGTGCTAGGAGCAGTTGCCTGTATTCAGTAGAAGAAATCCAAGACCAAATCAGTTCATGTAGTGAGTAATGAAGAGGAAGCAGGGCCCTCACAACAGGAGGGGGAGGTAGGGCCAGAGATAATCACCTAATCCCTGAGTGAGCTGTGGGATGTGAAAAGATTTCAGCCTCCAGTGACCCAGCTGCTCTGATGCTGGGCTATTGTGGCCCGTTATATGAAATTAGATGGTGGTGACACTTTGCAACTGGGATCCATGTCCTGGGGTGCAAGTATTGACCAGGGGATCGGGAAAAGACCAGAAATTCTCAGCCTCTGGACACAACTCCTGTCAAATGTGAGGGAAATGTTTCCTTGGAAAGATGACCTTTTAGTGCACTGAGACAAGTGGAACACCATGGAGCAAGGTATCTGGTACCTGAGAGAATTAGCTGTGATGGAGATAGTATTTTCAAATAACAAGCAATTCCCTACTAATCCAGACGACATCCAGTGTATGCAAAACATATGGCAGAAATTCCTACAGAGTGTGCCGGTGTCATATGTCAACTCATTGGGAGTGATGCCATGGAAGGAAGGAGAACAAAACGTGGACAGTTTGGTTACCAAACCCCAGAGAGATGAAGAAACCATCTCCACTCCACTACGGGCCTGTGTCTCCTCAGTGGAAAGACTGACAGAGGATCTCCAGAAATTAAAAGAGGAAATTAAAGAGGAAAAGCTCACACCCTGCCCTATGCTATTACAAAATGCTGCTTGTGGGTAGACCCCAAACCTTCACTTTCCTAAGATTTTTTTTTTCTTTTTATCCAAGACAGAAAAAGACTGGACACTTGTGTATTACAGGAGTGTCCGCTTCTTATTGATCATTACTTATGTTTGACTAGAAGTAAGATTTGGTATTTCACATTTTAAAGCAATCTTTATTAAATTCTAGGAGAAGATCTAGTGCGAGAGTAAAATACTGGTCCTTATCTACTTAATTAACCCACTACAAGATTTCTTTTATTAAATTTATACGTTGCAGTCTTGATGCATTTTGTGGTGATCACTGTCTGAATTCACTGTCTGAATATGTCTGTCTGAATTGACAGATAGGTCTAGTTATTTTTATATTTTTACTTTTTAGCCAAATTATGCCGTTCAGATGCTTACTGTCCTTCAGCGTGTTCCTCCCACCTTCTGTAAATTTATTTATTTGCTTATGGTTAACAGGTGAAGTTGAGTGGGAAGACTGGTCATTCTGCAGACATGATTTTAATAGACCATAGCCTGGTTGTTACAGCACTAGGTGAGACAGTCATCAGGTAAGAATGAAAATTGTTCTAGCTGCCCCTGAGAATGGCCAGCTAAAAGTTACAGTCTGTAATGAACTGAATATTTTGCTGAAATGTTGGTTAGAGTTTTTTTACCAATAATGAAAAACTCTCAGTATTTCCTAATTTTGTCAAAATAAGTAGAGAAATGAAATGAAAAATTGTTTTCTCAAGGACAGAAACTAATTCAGTATGGTGTGCTTTCTTTCTAGGTATTTTATTTTGTCAGGCAGTGCTACCCAAATCTGTTCCTTCCTTGAGTGCTGTTATTGATTTCTTCTGGAAATAAATCCAGTTGGGGGTTTTGCATGAAGATACAGCCCCTTTGCTGTTCTTGCCAATGTTACTGTCTGATCCTTAGGATACTCATAGCATCAGCAACCAGAAAAAAAGTGTTTACTTTTCAGGACATTTCTGTTACTGTAATATAAGACAAGTATTTCAATTACTTCTGTCCCTAATCCTTTAAAGTGTGTTGCTTTGCCATGCTGTTATGTAGCTGTGTTCTGTAGTTTTACCTTTTTTGCAATCTTTTCTTCCTTGTCTTTAGTATGACCTGCTCTACCTGTTTCCTCTAACCTGTTGGGAGTGTTCCATTAATATCAGTAGCTCCCTTTATTGAACCTCTGTCTGCTACTATCAGACAGAATCTTTTGTTAATTTTGTGAGAATGCAATAAAGACCAAGTATCAAGAAGGAATAATTTCATGGCAATATTTAGTTCTAGAAAATAAATCTGGAATCCAAAGGACTACTGGCTAACCAAGGAATAGTCTTAAAATAGAGGAGGAAGCATAATTAGGGACGAAGAAAATTGTAACTAGCCCTCCCTTCTTTCTTTTTTTCTTAAAGCTGCGCTTGCTTCTGACTTCTTTCTTCATAGGAGAATATCCCTAAACATGCTGCAGATTAAAAAATTAAAGGAAAAAGAAGGAGATTGTTAAGAAATTCACACTCCAGAGACAGCTGCTGACAATTTAATTTTAAAAATTAAATGATCTAGGTATTATGGAAATAGTAAATTAATGCCATGTACAGCATCTTATTGACTGTGTTTGGCAAGACACCTGGAAAGAATAGCATTGTTAACACTCTTTGTTTTGTGTGCCTTAGGTTCTGGGATTTGGATCGAGATGAGAACTATGTGCTCTCCCTAGATGTGCAATTTGGCTTTGAGGGGGGAGAATGTATTAACTGTGTGTCTTACTGCAGTGCTAAAGGTGAGAAATAACATGGCAGCTGTGATCTCTGGTCCTAAGCCCTTTCAAACCTCAGCCTTCCATGCCCTGTAATCATTTCAGTATGTTTGTCTTGTGACTGAGGATCTCAGCGGTAGTATGTGATGTAGAAGATTTCAGTGTGGATCAGCAATGTGCCTTTAAAGGTGCAGGGAGATTATTCGATACTCAACTACACTTGGACTCACTGTGGAGTTGTTTCATGGCACACGAGCTGGATTCCCTTTGATACAAGTACCCCTGGAGTTCACCTAATGCACTCCAACGTGTTTTGGGCATTCAGTCTACAAGCCTGCAGTACAGCTAATGCAAAATAGAACTTAGCAGCATGTATCATGTGGATGCCAGGTCCTTCCAACAAATCCTTTCTACAGAGCAACTCCTGGGCACCACCTTGTTTGCCAGCGTAGGCACAGATGATGTCTGCTGGAATGGGTTTCAGCGGTCGGTTGCCCAAGGTGACTACAAAACCAGCTATTTAAAAATAAACACAAGCCATAGGAGGAACAGCTGAGGTCACTTGGTTTGTTCATCCTGGAGGAGACTGAAGGGACTGTCCATTGGGCAGCTTCCTCACAAGGGGCAGATCTGATCTCTGGTTTCTGTGAGCAGTGGCAGGACCTGAGGGAACAGCCGTAGCTGTGTCCAGCCAGGGGAGGGTTAGAGTGGATACCAGGAAAAGGTTCTTCCCCCAGAGGGTGGTTGGGCACTGAATGGGCTCCGCAGGGAAGTGGGGACAACCCCAAGGCTGCCAGAAGCAAAGGAGTGTTTGGACAACACTCTCAGGCACATGTTGGGATTCCTGGGACTGTCCTGTGCAGGGCCAGGAGCTAGACTGGATGACCCTTGGGGTCTCTTCCAGCTCAGGATATTCAGTAGTTCTGTATTCTAAGAAAAGAAGAAAAATGAAGTAATTATCTGATACATTTTAAAAATAACTTTATGTGATAGCTTAGAAGATGCACCTTGCCACGTGGAACTTCTCCCATTGTTTCTCCAGAAAAGTTCTCCAGTACAGGACTAGGATGTTGGTTTGCAGTGAGGCAAGAAATGCTGCTGCTGGAAGGTGGCTTCTTTGTACCTGAGAACCAGAGTTTGCTGCCTGTTACATTGTCTGATGTGCATTTGTTTTTCTGAAGTCCAGGATGAAATGCCTGAAATGTTTGTGAATGGCAGGTCTCTTGGCAGCTGGAACTAGCAAGGGGAGAGTAGCAATGTGGAATAAAGCAGCAGGATCTGATCAGAGCACATGGGCTTCGGAGGGCAAGGAGAAGTGGAAGTTCCAGGCATCTACAGAACTTGAAGGAAATGTCACTCAGATAAAGGTAAGAAAGGAAAGAGTCTCCTTGTATGTTAGTGGGACTTCACAAACCTTAGATGAATAAACCGTCTTTGTGAAACAGATGAACATGATCTCTATCATATGTGTTCCAGAAGAGGCTGGTCCTCCTTCAGAAGTAGGAGGAAAACCCCTGAGAATCAAGTAACTTTTAAAATTGAAATAGGCAGAAATACTCCCTGTTTGTAGCTAGTCTCTCCGTCATATGGCTCATTGGCAAACCCTTTGGATTCAGCTCCCTGAAATTATTTTCTGGAAGAAAAAGATTATCAGGAATGTCAATTTTACATAAATTTATGAAAAAGCAAGAAAAACTGACTAAATTAATATTAATTGTATTAATTAATAATTTTTTTTCTATTTGTTACTTTCTCAGTGTAAAGTTTAATCTCACTGGTAGCTGTAAAAATAAAAAGATGTATTTACAACCAAATATTCTTTGGTGAGAGGTGCCGTCAAGAAGGGAATGCTATATATTTTAACATATTGTCTGTTAAGTATCAGGATGCAGCATTTTTATCTATTTGGAATATTTTCATCTGTCACAATGAGGTTAAACACTGTCATTCTACACCTAATAGCATTTTGATACACAAAGAAGAGAAATGCTGAGTGTAACAATCATAAATTTAACATTTAAAAGTTTTATATTAATGAACAGCTTTTTTTTGCCACCAGCATTCTGATAAAAGGCAAAGCTTGTGCTTTAGGTTCTCCAGCATATTTAGTTGTTGGGTTTTACACCATATTATTAAGTATTTTCAATTTTACATCATTCTGTTGCTGTGCTTCATATGTGAGAACAACCCCCATTATTTTTTATAAGGAAAGAAAATGAAATATATCTGGTGACTTTCAAGAGAAAGTAGTTTTATATTTGCTATTATTCTGTTTTCTCATAAGAGTGGAAAGTATTTAAAAAGCAATGGCATTTGCTTGCTCTGTGTTGGTATAGAGCAAGGGTCTGTAACACCATCCTACTTAAAAAGTTAAAAAAGAAGTGCTGTGAAAATGGAGAATCCAAGTGTTTTATTAACAAGCTTCAGTAACTAAAGGTCCAGGATATAGGAAATAATGTGTGCTGTAAGTATCTCATACATCTACTAATAAATTGAAGGAAGGGAAGAGATATAGGTGATTGTGTCAGCTTTCCCATTCAAGCCTTTTCCAGATAACAGGATATGTGTTGAGCTTTTGATGGCATACCCTTCCTTTTCGGACAAGTGTGAAAGAGCAGAGGAGGCTGCTGTTCTGCTAAGTTCTTTATTTTCATAGTCCCATAGTTTTTCTGAAGGCAGAGTTCGAAGGGGTTACAAGGTAAGGCCGAGCAGTAACAGCAGCAGCAGCAGGCAAACAAGTGGAAAACAGCTTCTAATTCTAATTCTAATTCTAATTCTAATTCTAATTCTAATTTAATTTTTTCTTACAGAATGTGGATTATGTTTGTTAATTGACCGATGAAATTAACACACGATTCTAGTTTTTCTTTTCTTAACCTATCCTGGTCTAATTCTAAGAGTTGTGAATCTTACACAAGTATTACATAGGTATTACACAGATTTGCGTATATAGTTTCTATCAGCTCTTATTGTTTATGTGAACACTCTATCTAAAAAATATGAACAGTATAATTCCATCTATGTTTTGTCTAAAGTAAAGAAATTCTGTGAAAAGGTAACTGCTGCAGTAAGAACTGTGTTTAAGATTTCTTTGCTGCAGCTTTTCAATATTTAAAGCACTTAGCATATATTTCTACTAAAAGTTAACAATCTATATTTCTATTTCACTTTGGTGGGACTTCATGTATCTCAGCTTATCCAAAGGTTTTAATTCAACCCCTGTGCTTTGGCTTTCCTCTGGGCCTGGGTCCAGAGGAGCTTTCACTCCAACAGATATGGAGCACTGTCCAGAAATAGTGTGTTGTTCCCAGTGTTTGGGAGCATAAACAAAGGCATTGCCCAACAATCGTCAGCAATCATGATTTATCTCATCAAGATGTCTTTAATTATGGAAATTCTAGATTATTTTAAATCCTGCACTCCAAAAAAAATTTTCTGAAAGATATAAAAAATTGTTACATGTGAAATCTTCTGGTAATTCCTGTAAAAGCCTTTTCTTATTTTCCCATGAAAAAGTCAGAATTTAACCTGTTTACCAGGGTGAGGTCAAAGGGCAGCAATAACTTCATTTGATTCCATGCGAACCTTATCTTTATTCAGCCTGATCTGATGGCTACAAAAGAGCTGGGGTGGGAAATGCTTTCTAGCTCAGCTGTTCCGCAGTATAGTATCCCCTTAATTGTAGCCAAGGGTCCTTAAACAGAAAAACAAACAAGAACCCCCCATACAAAATAGCTTTATTTCTTAAATCATTCTCTGTGTGTAGAAAAGGGCAATAGAGCTGAGGGGAAGGGTCTGAAGCACAAGTCTGATGACGAGAAGCTGAGGGAGCTGGGGGGGCCCAGCCTTGAGAAAAGGAGGCTCAGGGGGAACCTTCTCACTCTCCAGAACTCCCTGACAGGAGGGTGCAGCTGGGAGGAAGTCAGGCTCTGCTCCTGGGGAACAAGGGACAGGAGGAGAGGAAACAGCCTCAAGTTGTGCCAGGGGAGGTTCAGATTGGATATTAGGTGTGGGAGAAGAAGCCCACTCCTCTTGCGAGGTTTTAAAATTTTATTAGGAGACAAAGTCAACAAAGCAAAAATCAATCCTTTTACCTGTAAGCTTTCTAGGGTCTGTGCAATAGTAGTGATATACTTTTTAACACTTGCTTCTCCTTCTTCATAGGTAGCTGTTTCGTGTTTGGTAGTCAGAAAAGGCAATCTGAACATCATTTCATAAGGGGATACCCCCAAGTCCGACCTAGGTTGTGTTCAGATCCTTAATAACGTCAAAGGCAGACACTTTACCCATGACATCTTTGTTTCAATCATCAATTTAGTTAAGGTCTCTTTCAGAGTTTGGTTCATTCTCTCTATCCTACCCGGACTCTTAGGGTACCATGGGGTATGCAACTCCCATTCTATTCTTAGAGCCTGAGTTATTTGCTGTATTACTTTAGATGTAAAGTGTGTTCCCCTGTCTGAGTCGATCTTGTTGACCCTCTCATACCTAGGGATAATTTGTTCCAAGTGGGTTTTTGACACTATGCTAGCTGTAGCTCTAACAGCTGGAATTGCCTCTACTCAATGAGTTACGTGATCTACTATTACTAATAAAAATTTCCATCTCTGCACTTGAGGAAGTTCTGTAAGATCCACTTCGGTGCTTTGGAATGGCAGCATAGCCAATTCATAGCCCCCTGGTGTTGTTTTTCTCATAACTTTCTTATTTACTTTTTGGGAAGTTATACACCTTCCAGTTACTTGTTTTACCAATCCAAAGATCCCAATGCACCCATAACTCCTTAAAAAGTGATCACACAAGGCCTAGGTGCCACAATGAGTCTTCTGATGTATGTCTTCTAATATCTTCCTAGTAAGGGGCTTATTAAGTAACTGTCTCCTGTCAGGGAGTTTCCATTTTCCCTGTTGGCCCTGCTCTCCCCCTATCTTACTTAACTCTTTTTCTTCTGCTTCAGTAAATGTTGGAACTTCCAATTCTTCCTCGCTTTGAGACAGAATCAAGATAACCTTTTTGCTTCTGTTTTCTGCTGCATCTCTAGCTTCTTGGTCAGCCAAATTATTCCCTCTTATTTCTGGAGTCATTCCTTTTTGGTGTCCCTTGATATGTACTACAGCTATTTCCTTGGGCAATTCTAATTTTAAGACCTCTAAAATGAGTCCCTCGTGAATCAACTCTTTTCCTTTTGAATTAAGTAATCCTCTTTCTTCCCAAATTTTCCCAAAAGTGTGTACTACCCCAAATGAGTATTTTGAATCAGTATATATGGTTCCTTTCTTATGTGCTAAATACTCCAGTGCTCTCTTTAGAGTATATAATTCACAAGATTGAGCAGGCCAATTTGAGGGTAATTTCCCTTTTTCAGTGGTTTACATACTTTCCCCATCAACCAAAGCATATCCTGACATTCTTTTTCCTTGTAAGCATCTAGATGAACCATCAACATATATTCTATTTCCTTCTGGGAGGGCCTTGTTCTGCTAAATCCTCCCGAACTTTAGTTTGGTACTGTATAACTTCTAAACAATTGTGGGTTAAATTACTCTTTGGTTTCCCATATAAAAATTGAGCCGGGTTTAGACTTTTATATACAATCAATGTCAAATCATCACTGTTTATTAAAATTGCTTCATATTTCAACATCCTTGAGTCAGTTAACCTTTCTCAGCTCTTTGATTTAACACATTTCGAACTGCATGAGGCGTGTGCACAATTAATTTACTCCCAAAAGTAAGTTTACAGCTCTCTTCTACCAGGATAGCTGTAGCCACTATAGCCTGAATACATACCGGCCACCCACGGCTAACTGGATCTAACAGTTTAGATAAATAAGCTACTGGTTTCTTTGCTCCTCCCCAGTCCTGGGCTAAAACTCCATGAGCCACTCCATCCTCCACATTCACATCCAGATAAAAGGGTTTTTCTAATGAGGGTAGACTCAAAACTGGTACTGAGGTCAGTTAAGTTTTAACTCCTCTAGTTTGTCTTCATCCCCTTTGGTCCACTTTATCTTGTCTCCCTCTGTCAGTTTTTCATATAAGAACCTCACTGCTTGAGCATATCCTTCAATCCACAATCGACAGTACCCCAATAATCCAAGCAGTTTTCTAACTTCCTTCTTTGAAGAAGGAGGGGGGAGAGATAACATCCCAGCAATCCTCTCAGGATTTAGCTTTTGTCTACCTTTACTTAAATTATTTAAATTAAATGACTGAGATACTTCACTTTTGACTCCACAAATTGTAATTTCCTCTTCGACACCCTCAATCCTCTTTCCCCAAGGAAATTCAAAAGTTTTATAGTGGCCTCCCTAACATTAACTTCAATTTCTCCTGGTAATAAAAGGTCATCTACATATTGGGTAATCTGTATTCCAGGAAAAGTGGGGAAGGTCTGTAATATTTCTTCTAAAGCTTGCCCAAACAGATTTGGAGACTCAGTAAACCCCTGTGGCAGTTTTGTCCATCTTAGTTGTTGTTTTGGTCCAGTGCCTGGATCCTCCCATTCAAAGGCAAAAATATTTCGACTGTCCTCTGCTAACGGACAAGCCCAAAATGCATCTTTAAGATCCACAACGCTAAACCACTGATGCTGAGGTGGGACTTTACTTAAAAGCGCGTAGGGGTTAGGTACTACTGGGTAGCGAGTCCGGGTTCTTTTGCTAACTTCCCTTAAATCCTGAACTAATCTGTAAATCCTGTCTGGCATCTTTATTGGGAGAATAGGGGTATTATGAGGAGACGCACAAGGTTCCAATGTCCCATCTTTTATCAGTTCTTCTATTACCGGCTTTAAGCCTTCTCTTCCTTCTAATGATATGGGGTACTGACACACTTGTATGGGACATTCTTCTCTTACAGTCATTACCCTTATGGGATCGATATCCAATCCTCCCTTATTTCCTTCCCCAGCCCAAACTTCTTTGTTAATTCTTCCTTAAATCTTCTTGGCGGAGTTTTAGCAGTTTGGCTGTCATTTTCCCTTCCTTGGGTATAACCCCAATAAGTTACAGCATGCCCCGGGATCAGTAAAACATCTCCCATCCTATTTTAGTTTCCCCTTCAATTATCACATTCCTGATCACAGGAGCCTTAAAGCCCTCCCTTTTTGCCCCCATTACTCTGATAGTGTCATTACTTACATTACACCCCCTTGGAATAGTAGAGACGCAGGTTCTTTCTGCCCCAGTATCAACTAAAAATTCTAATACCTCTTCCTAGGGGCCTACTTTCAGTGTTATCAAGGGCTCCAAATGATATTTATCCCCCAGGAGGTAGAGCCCCTGACACCCCTAGTCCCATATTTCCCCCTGTTGCATTTCTTTAAACACCTTCAGGTCCCTAGTTCGCTTTGGGCATTCCCTCTTAAAGTCCCTTTTTCTTTTCCCCAATGAAAACATGCACTGCTTGGTACACCTTTGCTGCGGTTCAGTTCTCGATTCCTCGCTCCCATTGGTGGTCCCTTCTTCCCTCTGCCCGTGTTTCCTGGGGCATGGTATCTAGGGATCTCAATACTGGAGGGGCTCGTAGGTTTGGATGGGTTAACCCCTTGCATTGTAGCCACCATAATTTTTGCTTTACTTTTTACTTCATCTCTCCACACGTAAACCCTCTGTGCTTCTCGTAACAGCTCATTTAATCCTCAATTCTGCCAATCATCTAACTTTTCTATTTCCTTTTTGAAATTTCTGACCTCCATGGAAGTTCAAGGGGCATTCACAAACCCTGTTCCCCCTTGGGCCCCTCCCAAGGGTACTTCTCTGAGGGGAAATAAACTGGCTTCCTTGCTATAGTTTCTCCCAAATCTTCCTCCCCTTCTAACATCATTACCTTAGGTGTTGTCTTTTCTTTTGTCGGGGAGTGGTCATTGGGGAATCCCTTATGGATTGCTTTTTATCTTTCATTGAACTCCCCCTTGTATTCTGGGAGGGCCTTTCATTTGTCAGGGGAGGGGCTGTTGGGACTGGATAAAGGGGAGGTGATACCTCTAGCGGTTCCCACCTCCTTTCCTCCTTATCTTCGTCCTTTTTAACTTCAGCCACCTTGATAGTGCTTACCCCCATAGGCCAAATTTCTCCTTTCCAGCATGAGGCATGCTCACTGTCTTCTGCAATAAAAGGTTCTTTAGCATTTACATAGATATTTAGAGCTTGATAAATCCACCCTTCAAATGACCCTTACCTTGGCCAGTATAAATGATCCGGTCTAATTTCTTCCTTTACCCATTCCATCATGCAATATTGGATCATTTTCACTTTATCTTTCCCCTTTGTGCATGGGTTATGTTCCCATTTAGCTAACTTAATCCCCAGTGGACTCTCTGGGGGAATATCGGCTGGCATCTTCTTGGTCCCTTTTTTCCTGGGAACTAACTTACCTATCCCTTGTCCCATAATGTTTCCCCAGGGGTTCTCTCACTCAATTTGTCCTTTCACTTTGTCTCTTCACCGGCCAATTCCCTCACGGGAGATTGGAAACGTGGTTAGAAAGACTCCGCTCTTGCTTCACAGATCTGGGCTGCCTAGTCCGTGTCTCAACGCACATACCAGTCAAAGCCCCGTACTCCCGCCCAACCAAACAGTACTTACAGTCCGTTTTCTTGTCCGGGTCTTCGTGCACGTGAATTACAGGCAACTGCAGTTTTCCCTGGGAGCTCCTTCCATTGCTTTGTGAGTTCCTTCTTGTTGATGCGATGTTAACCTGCAGTCACCGAGAGCACTAGAAGAATCCAAACGAACTGCTGAAATTGGCAGGGTGCGCCTTTCGCTCGGAGTCCCCTAGGACCACGGCGATGAGGTGTTCATCCTGGATGAGTCCTCAGTTGTAAGAAACGAAGCCCACTCCTCTTGCAAGGTTTTAAAATTTTAATATGGGACAAAGTCAACAAAGCAAAAACCAGCAGTGCCAGGTGCGTGACTGTCATCAGAGATGCGCCATCTCACACGAGGCTTTGGGATTTTTTACCCTGGGTATTGCATCAGCCACATACATATTCATAATTCAAAATACATACTGTTATAAATGAAACGAGCCGATTCCTATAATAAAAATTAGAACAAATTTATTGATAGAAAATTTGGCAGAGNAAACTGATTAACACGTTCCCTTCCCTGTCCCATCTTTTTAGAGCATGTGCAGCTCAACTTGAGGGTCCAGCAATGGTGGCTTCCTGTAAGATTTTTTCTTTCTCCCTGCCTTCTGTGTGGTTCTGCCCACGACGGCTGGGACGGTGATGAGACAGGACGGACGGGACGAGAGATCTCTGAAGTCAGGTCTTAGAGCATGAGTTTTATTGT
>VXAD01007228.1:123902-218375 GCA_013399195.1 Dicrurus megarhynchus
GGCTATACCATTGTTTTCCAGTTGTTCAGTAACTGGGGTTTGGTATCTCAAAGCTTGTTTTCATCTCAATCTTGCCTAGAGTTTCTATACTCTCAGCATCTTTTGCTAGGCACTCATAATTATATGGTTTTCTTATTTCATTGACCCCAACAGCTTCCCGTTACGCTTGCTCGCTAAATGCCATCCAGTCAGGCTAGTGGGTTCCGCCCCTGCTCCTGCCACTGCAAGCTAAACACAAACGTATCTGTATAGCAACACCAGCTATTAACATTTGCGAAAGCCAACACTTCAATGTACATTTATCACATTAGGGAAAATCTCTTCCCTGAAGGTGTGGTCAGGCACTGGAATGGACTGCCCAGGGCAGTGGTGGTGTTGCTGGAAGTGTTCAAAAGTTGTGTGGATGTGGAAAGTGGGAATGTGGTTTAGTGGTGAACATAGTGGTGATGCTGCGTTAACGACTGGACTTGATGATCTTTGAGGTCTTTTACAAGCTTTGTGTTTTTATGAGTCTGCAGTTCTATAACCTTCGTAGAATAAATTGAAAAAGAGTTAGCTGGAACATGGAGATTCTTCCAGGAGAAATAGAGAAGTGTGCATTTGGACCCCTATATTTATGCATGTATTTAGCTTGCTTTGCTACGGGCTTTGAGCTGCATTAACTGAAAGGGCTGTCAAGGCTGCTAAAAGAATATGGTAATGTCCTGGTTCTGTCCAGGACAGGGTTAATTTTTGCAGAAGCCAGGAGAGGGTATGACCAGGACTCTGATCCAGATCTGGGTTGGGGTAGGTGGCTTTGGTCAGGTTGCATGTGAATCACTCACCTCTATCTTGTGTGTTTTTGTCATTAATATTGTTACTGTTACTTTTCTTATCTCATTGCTGTTTCCAGTAAATTGTTCTTATCTCAACACGTGATCTTTACCTTTTGTGCCTTCAATTCTCCTCCCCCCACCACAGCAGGGAGGGGGCAGTGAGCGAGTGGCGGGTAGTGTCGGTGTGAACACTAAATTGGAGAGTACCATTCTTACCACAACAGGTAATCAAAAAGAAACTGTTCATGCACCTTGGTTTCACACTTTGCAGTTACTAAACCCTTTAAATACGTGATGCTCTCTTGCAGCGTAAATGTAAGGTGGTGCAATATCATCTTAGGAAAAAAAAGTAGGTTTAATTAAAAAAAACAGCTCTTCCACTTAGACTAAGGAAGTCTGAGTAGCTGGTTGTTAGTGGTTAAGTTTTCTCAAAGGAATTTCTTCCCATTTGTTGTTAAGGAGGTGCAAGGGGGGCAGCTTCCTAGGTAAAATGGCAGAGATTAAGAGACAAAAGGAATGGCCAAGTACCTTGACATACCAATGAAATGGTTTTGGGGAGGGGAATGGGGTTTTTTTGACAGTCTCTTAGCAGGGACTAGTATAGTCTTTGTCCTGCTTGGAGGGGAGATGAGTTTGCTTTTTGGTGCTGGACTTCTCCTGCCCAGGGGCTCAGTGCTGCTGTGAAATTCTCCTTGCTGCCCGTTGGTAAGCCTGCTGCTTGCAGGAGCTGCCGGTTGACAGGGACTTTTCAGCGCTCACCATTGCCCGGAGACTTTCACCACCTGCGTAGGTGTTTCAGGGGAAAACCAGGCCCCCCCACCCCTTCTCTCTCTCCAGAGAGAGGGTCCCAGCTGCTGGTTGACTGTAAGCTCGGCAGCTGCCATCACCACGATACTGCACCGGACATGTGAGAGTCCAGGGAAACCAAACCGCCCCCCTCTCTCTGTCCCCGAGGCCACCTTTAAGCCCTGGGGAGGCTGAGGGCTCGCACTGGAGCATCCCCTGGAGCTGCGGGGAGCCTCTGCAGCCTCTCTGCCTCGCCCAACACCGCCCCTGGCTGCTGTGGCCATCACTACGCCAAAGGGGAAATTGCTTAATGGCTGGGAAAACTTCTGTTATTGGGTATTTTTGTTGGTTTTTTGTTTGTTATGTTTTATATATATATTTTCTAGTCAAGAACTGTTATTCCTGTTATTCCTTTTCCCATATTTTTGTCTGGAAGGCCTGTACTTTTGAAGTTATAATCATTTGGAGGGAGGGGGCCATCTTTCCATTCCGGGAAGGTTCCTACCTTCCTTGGCAGACACTTATCTTTTAAACCAGGACAATAATTGGTAACCAATGTGCGGCCCAAGGGCATCGAGAGGAAAGGTTGAAATGAGAATAACAATTCTTGGGTAATCCATTTGTGTACCAGATATAGAAACCTTGTTAGACAGCACCATGTGGTCTAGCCTACCCTGGTTTGCTTGGCATATGATCATGGCTATGTTTTTCCTGTTTGCAGGTCATTATTTAAACATGGGTCCTATAACTAAGGCCATTGTGGCTGTTACCCAGTTTGTAGAATGGGTCAATAAGGTGAGGAATTCAGTGCTTGTAAACTTCTTCTGGAATGTTGGCACAAGGCTACGTAACTGTCACAGACTAAGTTTGTATCTTCGGGGTTTTCTTAATAATGGTATCTATTGTGAGGAAGCAACACAGGGGGAATTTTCTCCCAACCCTTCACCCACTTCTTTGGGCCTACAACAACAGCTTCTGAAGAGTTAAAATTTCCCCTAGAAGTTAAAGATATCATATACTTTTTTATGTTTTTGCTGTGTTTATTCAGTAAATTGTTATTGGATGGACATTATTCAGTAAATGTCCATTCACCGTTCAGAGACAAGGTGAGGTTACCTTGTTTAACTGCCCCCATACCTGCCACAGAGGTGGGGGACACTGCCCAGCAGAACCACCTGCAGTCAGAGGGAACAGTGCAGCAGAGGTGGATAGCCAGAGGATAGCAGTAGGATATCCAGAGGTGGATAGTGCAGCAGTGGAACAAACAGACATTACAACTGTCCAGGTTCCAGCTAAACCACAAGGGCAGCTACAGCCAGCAGCAGTCGCACCTTTGCAAAAGAGGAAGTATCAAACCAATTCAGTGTGCCCAGCTAATGATGATGAGGTACCAGGGACCTCACAACCAGCGGAGGAGCTGGAGCCTGAGATCATCACTGAGTCCCTGTCGTTTGACAGTCTCCGCAGTCTGTGAAAAGGCATTACATGACGGGGGGGCGAGGCTTTTTTGGCTTGGTTGATTTGAGTTTAGGACCTTATTTGGTACAGGCATGCAACTTGATAAAGCAAGGTTTTTGGGATCCTTGGCCCAGGATGTGGCTATTGGGCAAGTTTTCGTGAGGGAGCCAAGGACCCCTTTCTTTCTGGGAGCAGCTTCTAGCAAGTGTAAGAGAGAGGTTTGTTTACAGGGACAGACTGCAGGAGCACCATCATAAAAAGCCATGGAAGACCATGGAGGAAGGATCCAATGCCTGAGAGAAAAGGCAGTGTTGGAGATACTTTTTGGAAGGGATGGACAGCATGATAACGACCCTAACAAGGTCAGGTGCTCAGTGCAAATGTGGTGGACCCTCGCACATCAGGGGCGATCTGACCACTCCGGTTTAATGGCAAACATGCACCTCAAGGGCAACCAAGAGACCATGGGCTCTGTAGCAAGCAAACTTAGGAATTACAAGAGCATGGTCCAAGGTCTGATGCAGACCCACATCTCTGCTGTAGAGACATTGGTTGAGAGTCTCAAGGATGATAATAAAGAGGAGATTAGGGAGAGATGTTTACCTGTGCCACCAGTGTAAACCAGAGTCTTTGAAGTCAGAGCCAGATGCCCCCCAGACAGAGAGCTGGTATGCCCCACAAACTGACTTGTGGTATTTCCTACTTGACCATGGAGAAGACATGAGACAGTGAGACAGGAAACCTACCTGTGTCCTGGCAGCCCAAATACAAGAACTGAAGGAGAAGGGAAAAGGGAAGTTGGTGAGAGTGAGTGCAGTGCCAGTTTCCTGTGGGCAAGGATCTGACCCACTGGAAGGTACCTTGCATATGTATTCACAAGAACCAGTATTAGAGGGGTCCTGCCTCTAGCCAGGTAGGGGCAGCGGGGGATGACTGTGTCTACTGGACTGTGTGGATCTGATGGCCTGGCACGTCAAACCCACAAGAATACAAGGCTTTGGTTGACACTGGTGCCCAATGTATGTTAATGCCATCAGGATGTGTGGGGTCAGAAACAGTCTCCATTTCTGGGGTGACAGGGCGTTCTGAAGAGCTGAGGGTGTTGGAAGCTGGAGTGAGCTTGACTGGGAAGGACTGGTAGAAGCACCCCATTGTAACTGGCCCAGATGCCCCATGTAATCCTGGGCATTGACTACCTTAGGAACAGATACTTCAAAGACCCAAGAGGACATTGATGGGCTTTTGGAATTGCTGCTGTGGAGACAGAAAGAATTAAGCAGCTAAACACCTTACCTGAACTGTCAGAAAATCCTTCTGTGGTAGGACTTTTGAAGGTAGAAGAACAGCAAGTACTGATTGCCACTTCAACAGTGCATCACCGGCAGTACCAAACAAATCAAGATGCTGTGATCCTCATTCAGAAGATGATCCATGAGCTAGAGATCCAAGGAGTGTTCAGCAAGGCCCACTCAGCCTTTGGCCCCATTTGGTCTGTGCGCAAGTCTGATGGGAAATGGAGATTGAGAGTGGACTATCGTGTCTTGAATGAAGTTACACCATCACTGAGCGCTGCTGTGCCAGACATGCTGGAGCTCCAGTACGAGCTGGAGTCCAAGGCAGCGAAGTGGTATGCCACTGTTGACATTGCTAACGCGTTTTTCTCCATTCCTCTGGCACCAGAGTGCAGGCCCCAGTTTGCCTTCACCTGGAGGGGTGTGCAGCACACCTGGAATCGATTGCCCCAGGGGTGGAAGCACAGTCCCACCGTCTGTTAGGCTGCACTGGAGATGGATTAGGCTCCTGAACATCTGCAATACATTGATGACATCATTGTGTGGAGGAACAAGGCAGCAGAAGTCTTTGAGAAAGGAGAAAAGATCATCCAGATTCTCCTGGAAGCTGGTTTTGTCATCAAAAAGAGTAGGATAAAGTGGCAAGATGGATAGCGCCAGATACCCACCAAGGTCATCAACAAGATCACAGCGGTGTCTCTGCTCACCAACAAGAAGGAAACACAAGCTTTCCTAGGTGCCATAGGTTTCTGGAGAATGCACATTCCCGAGTACAGTCAGATCGTGAGCCCTCTCTACCTGGTTACCTGCAAGAAGAACGATTTCCACTGGGGCCCTGAACAACAACAAGCCTTTGCCCAGATCAAGCAGGAAATCGCTTATGTGGTAGCCCTTGGCCCAGTCAGGACAGGACCAGAGGTGAAGAACGTGCTCTACTCTGCAGCTGGGAACAATGGTCTGTCCTGGAGCCTTTGGCAGAAGGTGCCTGGTGAGACTTGGGGCTGGCCACTGGGATTCTGGAGCCGTAGTTACAGAGGTTTGAAGCCAGCTACACCCCAAGAGAAGAGATCCTGGCAGCCTGTGAAGGAGTTCAGGCTGCCTCAGAGATGATTGGCACAGAGGCACAACTCCTTCTGGCACCCTGACTACCGGTGCTGGGGTGGATGTTCAAAGGAAAGGTTCCCTCTACCCATCGTGCCACTGATGCCACATGGAGTAAGTGGATTGCCTTGATTACACAGCGCGCCTGTTCTGGAAACTCAAATCACCCTGGGATCTTGGAAATAATCACGAATTTGCCTGAAGGTGAGGACTTTGTTCTGGCAGAGGAAGAGGAGCAGGAACAGGTGACATGTGCTGAGGTAGCTCCACCATACAACCAACTGCCAACATAAGAAATACGCTATGCTCTTTTCACTGATGGTTCCTGTCTCATTGTAGGAACGAACTGAAGATAGAAAGCAGTTGTATGGAGGCCAACTGGACGGCTTTGAGTTGCGCAAACTGGCTCGATCCACATTCTTCTTTGTAGCTTCTGTAACTTGTCATGTGGGCCTCCATACAACTGCTTTCTATCTTCAGTTCGTTCCTACAATGCTGAATGAGAGAAGTGGCCAAAGATTTACCTCTACGCTGACTCTTGGATGGTGGCAGATGCTCTGTGGGGGTGACTGGAAAGGTGGAAAAAGGCCAGCTGAGGAAAAGCAGTCTGGGCTGCTGAAGAATGGCAAGACATTGCCACTTAGTAGAGAAGCTGACTGCGAAAGTCTGTCACGTGGATGCCCATGTCCCCAAGAGTCGGGCTAATGAGGAGCACTGAAACAACAAACAGGTGGATCAGGCTGCTAAGATAGAGATGTCACATGGATTTGGACTGGCAACACAGGTTGTTCCTAGCTCGATGGGCCCATGATGCCTCAGGCCATCAAGGCAGAGATGCCACCTATAAGTGGGCACGAGACCGAGGGGTGGATCTAACCATGGACGGTATCTCCCAGCTTATCCATGATTGTGAGACGTGCGCTGCGATCAAGCAGGCCAAGCGGGTAAAGCCTCTATGGTATGGTGGGCGGTGGTCCAAATATAAGTATGGAGAGGCTTGGCAGATTGACTACCTCACACTGCCCCAGACCCGCCAAGGCAAGCGCCACGTTCTCACAATGGTAGAGGCCACCACTGGATGGCTGGAGACCTACCCTGTGCCTCATGCTACTGCCCGGAACACCATCCTGGGCCTTGAAAAGCAAGTCCTTTGGAGACATGGTACCCCTGAGAGAATAGAGTCTGACAATGGGACTCATTTCAAAAACAGCCTTATAAACACCTGGGCTAGGGAGCATGGCATTGAATGGGTGTACAATATCCCTTATCATGCACCAGCAGCTGGGAAGGTTGAGACGTGCAATGGACTGTTAAAAACAACATTGAAGGCAATGGGGGGTAGAACCTTCAAGCAGTGGGATCTGCATTTAGCAAAGGCTACACAGTTAGTTAACAACAGAGGTTCCACTAACCAAGATGGCCCTGCCCAATCTGAACCTCTGCATACGACAGGGGGAGGTAAGGTTCTGGTGGTGCATACGAGAGGTATGCTAGGAAAGACTGTTTGGATTAATTCTGCCTCAAGCAAAGACAAACCCATTTGTTGGGTTGTCTTTGCTCAAGGACATGGTTGCACTTGGTGGGTGATGCAGAAAGATGGAGAAACATGATTACCTCAATGGGACCTTATTTTGGGGTGAACTGTCTGTGACATTGTACCTGTATCCATATCTGCCTGTATATACATATATAATTAGGATAATGCATGTATGTCTATAGTTAAAAAGTCTAAGTCCAATGTAACATGTTGGTATGGAAAAAAAAAATTGGGGTGGATAATGTTGTGGGTTTGGTTTTCTCAAAGGAATTGCTTCCCATTTGTTGTCTTCCTGAGGCCACCATTAACCCCTGGGGAGGCTCAGGGCTTGCATTGGAGCAGCCCCTCTGAATCACTTGTAGCCATAACTACACCAAAGGGGAAATTGCTTAATGGCTGGGAAAACTTACGGTTTTTTCTTGGCTGTTGTTTTTTGTTTGTTCTGTTTTTTATATATATATTTTACTAGTAAAGAACTGTTATTCCTTTTCCCATATTTTTGTCTGGAAGCCCTGTATTTTTGAAGTTATAATCATTTGGAGGGAGGGGGCCATCTTTCCATTCCAGGAGGGTTCCCACCTTCCTTGGCAGACACCTGTCTTTTAAACCAGGACACTGGGTAACAAGCATAATATTTTGAATCTGTAACATTTCCCAGTCATTCCCTGTAGTTTGTATTTAGACAGTAGGACTTTGTGTATGTATAAAAATATTTATTCAGTCTTTCCCCTTGGGGCATTGCTGTGACAGTTCAAGACCAGACATGAAATTGTGTGGTTTTTCTTTTCCCATTGTGTACAGTGGGGGTCCCGAAAAAACCTGCTGGCAGTGAACAACATCAGCTCTGTGGTGATCCTCAGTGAGCAGGCCATGTTGGCACATTTTCATCAGCAGGTGGCCGTGGTACAGGTGTCTCCCAACCTCTTCAATGTGACAACCTTCAGCGCAGGAACCACTCACAGCCTTCGTGTTGATATGAATGCTAATGGAGTCTTTGCTACTAAGGTTATTTGGTTTGTTTTTTATTTTTCGTTTATTTGCCTAATCAGTTGCCTAGTTAGGTTTATAGAGACCAAAATTCCTAAGTCTTTAAGAGAAGCCTTTTTTTTAATATTCAACTTAGTGTGTTATGAAAGTATTGTTGTGACAGTAGCAATGGTGCTGCAGTGGAGCTGGTTTTTTTAAGATAGAACAGGGACTCAGGAATTCTCTAGGGTGCTCACCAGAACCCAGATAACTTCTGGACTGCTAAAAGCCTTCAAACCCTATGTCCAGAGGAACTCATAACTGGTGGCTATTGTAGGGGAGTTCTTGCTGCATTATTGCATGAACTCCTGTATGTTTCCAAAAGGAACTGAATGTATATATTTATTTGGTGTTTTGTTTGTTTTAGGATGCTGTAGTATTCTGGAATGGGAAGCAAGTGGCTGTCTTTGAGTGCTCAGGAGATACCTTCAGAAGTGCAGGTAGGACTTATTGGTCAGAGTTGGAATGCTTCTTTTCTTCCAAAATGATATGTTCATTCATGGTAGCTGATGCACTGTAATCATAGAATCACAGAATAGTTTGGGTTGGAAGGGACTTTAAAGCGCATCTTGTTCCAACCCCCCTGCCATGAGCAGGGACATCTTCTAGACTGGAAAAAACCCTCAGGGCTTGAGATAAACTTTTATCTGATGTAGCAAAATTACATTATACAGAGCCTTGCCCAAAACATGATATGAGGCTAGAACTACTACTTTTTATGTTTTTATAAGTACACCATTAATATTGATCAAGAAGCTTTTGTAGCTGTGGTTCCTGTTGCCTTTACAGATAAGACATGGCAATGGCTATTGAAGGCTTTTCCACTTTGCTTGAGAGAAAGTGTAATCAAGGTTACATAGCACTTACATAGAAGCTGGGAAGGAGGCTCTTTGTCCCAGCTCTCAGAAGTTGTTCCATAAATTGCTACATATAACGCCAAGTAGAGTAAATTATCTTTTTAAATGATTACTTCTCCCTTAATATTTCTGCCTTGAGAAATAAGTGATGCAGAATTCCATCAATCCCATCCTAAATCTTGAGATTTGTCTTTTAAGAACCATTAAGTGTTTCCTGCTTGTCTGTATTTACTGACATATTTTATAACTTTTCCAAGCTGAATCATTGCTTTATGATTCCCAACCAAGGTCTCAACAATCTACATCACTTCTGAAGTTATTGCAGAGCCACTGTTCTGACAGAGATTCTGTTATCCCTCTTCAGTAGCAGTTCAATGAAGGGAAAAGTGAATTCTCTTACCAGAACCTCACACTGCACTGGTTTTTTTTGTCTTTCTTTCACTCCCCATATCAACTGTTTGCCCTTCCTCTCTCACTTGTTTCCATGGACAGAGTGTACCAACACCTGTTTACAGTGGGAGCTCCAGCTTTTAAATGTAGTGGCAGAACGGAAGAAGGCTGAAACACCAAGGAGTAATAGTGACTGACATTCATTCAGGATTCAATAATGACTGACAGATGGAAAAAGATGGAAAAAGGGATTTGGTGCAAGATAGTGGAAATTGAGTGCTTTAAGTTACTTTTCTTTTTACAGAGCATATTCATTGTAATGTTTGTTTCGTTGTGATTACTCCAGGCTCTTTCCTTTGTGACTCTCCAGTTCTGTCTGTGCATGGAGAAAATCTGTACACAGTGGAGCCATATCGGATCCAGGTCCGCACCTGGCAGGTAAGGACTGAGAAAACCATGAAGGGACAAATAGGCCTTACTGTTTTCAGAGATTGGTGTTAGAGCCTAAAAGTTAAGTGCATGTTCTTTTGAAATCTATTAACTCTACCTTGTCATAATACAATACTCAAAATAAGAAATATTTTGAGTATTTCAGCAGAAAGGTCTTTGACATTTTGTGTTCTTAAAAAGTCTGCCACTCTGAACACTACTGCAGCGTAACTAATAAGTATTTACAGACTTTAAGACAATCTAAATTGCATGCAGATTGAAATGCATATATTACTTTCAGGAAGACGATCATACTGAATATTCTTTCAAGATAATGAAAAATACCACTTGCACATTTTGTGTGAACCTTTGCAGCCTCTGCTAGTCTGTGAGAACCAAAACAAGAAATCTAATTATCAAAGTTCTATAGTACGTAATTTTATTTAGGAAGTAAATATTACATTTTAGAATGGGTGTGATTCATCACATAAATATAATGTATTTTTTTTTTACAGCTATATATTTAGGGACCTTCAGGGACTTGATATTTCTGTATCTCTTTCACTTGGTGAAGGTTATGTTACTAAAGAGGAAATTATTGCAGAAGGATGCCTTTAAATTTAGACTTTTTTTGAGGTTATATGCGTACCTGAAACCCAGATTACGTTTGTGTGTGTGTGCATTTCTCCAATTTGCTTGGAGTGATTCATCTAACACAGAAGTTCAGCAGTTCATGACTCAACTTGGTGACAAAATAAGTCCCTTTTAGTGAGGCTGTGGCCACACAAACCTGGTGTTACACATTTCTTCCCAGGGCACAGTTAAGCAGCTGCTGGTGTTCTCCGAGGCAGAGGGGAATCCGTGCCTCCTGGATGTCTGTGGGAATTTCCTGGCTGTGGGAACTGATCTGGCTCACTTGAAAATCTTTGATCTCTCACGCAGGTATTAATAAGGCTTTTAAAATAATCTGTTTATAGTTAAGCATATATTTTGTGGAGAATATTTAGCTGGTTTTGATTTGATGAAAAGCAACAGTCCCTTTGAATCTTGAGACAATACATGCAGCCTATGTGAACTGATGGCTTATTTCCAAAGCAAGGGAGGAACCATGGAATAATTAGGCAAGTCATGGATTGATGGTCATGATGATGATAATGATGATGATGATTATTTTAAAAAGAGAATACCTTGAGGGATGTTTAAGTGCATCTAAAAGTGTGTGGAGAATTTATGGAAGATCAAGCCAAGGGTGTCCCATGTTTCTTCTGATAACTTGAACAAGACTCGAATCTCAAAAGAGTTGAAGTACAGAAAACTAGGTCTTGTATCTCCTCATAAATCAGCAAACTAGTTTCAGTGAATCTATGGAGAAAGTGAACCTAGAACTGTGGAGACTGTTCCTCCTTTTTAGGTTAAGAAAGAAGTTTACCTGACTTCGTTCAAACTTTGCTGTACTCCCATGCTGACAAACATGAAAAAGATAGTGACATGACGTTCATTTTGACAATTTAGCTGCTAATGACAAATGTAATTTTGAAAAGCTGGAAAACCTGAAGAGTGAAACAGATTCTGTTCTTTGCGTGCTGTCACCAGAGGAATGCTAAAGTCTAGTTAGTTGCCCACTGGAAACTACCTGGGTTGGGATCACACACATTCCACCTGGGACACAGTTTGAAGGTTATTAGATTTGGGCAGGTTGTAACTAGCATAAATATTGGATTATGATGTTTGATAGTGAGAAAAAATAGCTTCACTCATGCATGCTATGATAAATTTTTGTGTTTGGTACTGAAAATACCCCTTCTCAAATTATGACACTCTTTAATTTCAGGGCACCATAGTCGGCTTAGAACAAATGTTATTTTTATAGAATCAAAGATTTTTTTTTAATGAGATTGTATTATAGGTCTAAATTGCTGTCACTTCCAATTGCTGTCACTTCCAATTACTGTCACTTCTTTTTTCTGCATTCTTTTGTTTCATGAGATTTGTCCTCTTTGTTGCTGACTGATATCTATACCAGCAATAAGTTTCTTTTGAGATAATAAAATATATAAATACGCCCCGCCAATGACATTTCTTTACTCCTGCTCCACTGTGTGCTTTCCATACACAGAACTTTTATGTGATGGGCTCTATTCAACATTCATGGTACTGTTCAACTTACTTCTGTAGGAAAAGCAGGCCTCTGAATTCAGAATTCTGGTCAGACATTCTTGCTGGATAGCCATGTTTTTGGAATCCTATAGAAGCACTGAAGTTTATTCTTGCTGATTCATTGAGGAAAGAGTGTCCATTAACTTATTCCTGAAAGAAAGGCAGTGGCAGCAATCCTCTGGAGAGGAAGCGGGAGTCTGGGGCAGTGGTGTCATACAGTCAAAATAGTTTGCTTCTAAAAGTCTTACCCATAATTTGCTAAATGTTTTGGCTGATGCATATTGCCAGTTGCTTGCCACCATATAATTGAAGTTTATTCCTTCTCACAGAGAGGCAAAAGTGCACTGCAACAGCAAGAGTTTATCCAAGCTGCTCCCTGGCTGTGGAGACATTGCATCTGTGAAGTGCAATGCCAATGGCAGCAAAGTCAGCATCCTTGTCAGCAGGGTGAGGCACAGCTCTTCACTCACCATCTGGGACTTGTCCATTGGTTCATAGACTGGTGTGGGTCAAGGTTACTGAGGACGCAAGATTCACTGCTCAGAAATAAACCTACCTGGTCTGGGCAGTGTATTGAGTCATGTAATGAAGTGTCATGTTCCAGCATTAATTAAGGTCTCTTAAGGCTTTGTACTGCGTTGGGAACAATACAGAAAAGGAAGGAATATTTTAGTTACAAAAGCTGCTTTGTAGCATTTCAAAGAAATCCAAGGCTGACTTGGAATAGAAAAACAGCCAGGAATTTTCTGGTGTTTCTTAGTAAGAATGACCTTGTGTGATTACCAGCAAAGAAAGCTCAGAGCATGAAGCAGATGGGATAAACATACCTATTCTTCTTTTTGACTGCATGCTCCAGCAACCTTTGTTTTCCTTTCTTGTAGGCAGATGGGAACATCGATTCCAAGATCTGTTTCTATGACGTTGAAATGGACAAAGTTACGCTCTTTGATTTCAAGACTGAACAGGGAGATGGTAGAGAGAACTTTTCTGCTGGACAAGGCGTTGACAAGTAAGGAGGTTTTACTTCAAGAAGCATTAATGGTGGATTTATGATGGAAATCTGCCCTGTGGAGACAAGCACACCTTGATTCTGACATTCCTCTGCCTTGTGAAGGAGCTTGTATGAATTAATTATTTATTTCTAAAGAACTAATTAACACTGGTGAATTGTATGTCAATTGTCAAAGGGAGTGTCAAATGAAGGTCCCAGAAAGCAAGCTTAAAATAAGCAGGAGGTGGTTCTTCAGCCAACATGAAGCTGAGCCAAGGAACTCCTTGCAAAGGAAGTAGAGAAGATGAAGATACGGAAGATATCATGGAGATATTGGACAAATTCATAGAAGAGAAATTCAGGGAGAGTTATTAGCAGTTTGGAAGCCACATCTAGCTAAAGAGATCTCTGAGGAGAGGATGATTTGGTGTAGGGGGTTTTATACAGAGGTATTACAAGACTGGAATCAGGATCCACACCTTTAAATAAAGAAAAATCTTGAAAAGCTACCTTTCCTTGAAGAGTTTGCATAATACTAAATGAAAAGAGGACATTCTGAAGGTCCTTGTAGGAAAAAAAGTATTTTTTAAGTATAATAAAAGTTGAGTTTGTCTGGGTAAAATCTCATGAGATGTCTGTTTAGAACTGACGCCTTTCTGTTCATGCAAACTGTTCTGTGGGAAGTGCATTAGAAATCCTAGCAGCACAATGCAGTGAAGTAGGAATGTTTGTGAAAGTATGGTGGAATATTAGGGTACAAATTCCCATGTAGTTTTACAATAATTTTTCTGTCTGTGTTTTTCTGAAGAAAAACCAGCATTGTAACAGGTGGATTGCTCTTTAGCTACTATCTTCTATGGGTATTACAAGCAAAAAAGAGAATTACTCTCCTTACAATTGGAAACCAGAAGAAACTACCCAGCTCATCAAAAACTAAGGCCAATGCAAATTTGGAGTCTTACATCCTGGTTAGTTATGCAGCAGTGTAGTCAAGAGTAAATGAGGAAGTTGTTTCCAAGTGCAGTATCTTGTGTAGCCCAACAGAGGCCGGCCCAAGCCAGGAATGTTGTTTCACTGTTCGAGTGTTAGTGACTGTGTGAATAATCCATTTATCTGTGCTTCCTTTTAAAGGATCTTCAAATTAGAGTGAGTAAACTCAGCAGAAAATGACAGTAATCTACACCTCTTCTGCTTCTCTTTCCCTCTTTCTGAGGCCAAATCTAAACACTCCCAGGTTTTTTACACAAATTCTGTTTTTCAGTTTGCAATTTACCGATTTTGAACTCCATGGCAGGGAGAGGACTTAGGGTGTTTCTGCACCTCTTTGAATGTCTCTTTCAATTTGCTCTTTAGCCCTACTCCAATCCTCCCCACAAAGTCCGCCCTTCAGTGGTGACAGCAACTGAGAAAATACTTTAATGATATCTTTGGTTTCTCTTTTAAATAATTTGACATTTTTTCGGAAGAATGAATACTAAGCCATTGCTAAAATAGTGTGATTCTGTATGTCTGGAGTCTTGACATGGCTGGCACTGAAATAGTATTGAAATGCCCAAAGGAGGCAATAAGATGTTATTATTTAAACTGCTGTCAGAGACTGGTTTTCCCAAGGCTGCAGGGGAAGTCCTTGTGCTTAATGTGCTGTTCCACGGTGCCTCTGAATTCTTGACATGCAGTAGCCAAGTGGTGGTTGGTCTCTTCTCTCAGGTAATAATCAGTAGAACGAGAGGAAATGGCCTCAAGTTGTGCCAGGGAAGGTTTAGATTGGGTATTAGGGAAAAAAAATTGTTCAGGGAGAGTTGACAGGCATTGGAACAAGCTGGCCATGGCAGTGGTGAAATCACCATCCTGGGAAGTGTTCAAAAAATGTGTGGATGTGGCACTTTGGGACATGGTTTAGTGGTGAACATGGTTGTGGTGCTGGGTGCTTGGCTGGACTTGGTGATTTTAGAGGGCTCTTCCAATCTTAACGATTCCATGGTTTAAAGACAGAGCTGAGGTAGCCCCTGTGTTACAGCAGCAAGCACTGAGGTAGATCGTTTGGAGGACGTTCAAGTGTTTCTGTGGGACCTGCAATCTCAGGGGAGGCAGATTTTGGGTGCCTATTTTATAGGCAGTACCAGCTTTTTTTCTACCAAATTGCTTTATGTCCTGTCACCATTGTCAGTGTAACAAACCAAACTAAAAGTGTTGTTGCCATGTGTAAAATGTTAGGAGTCAGGAAAATGTATCTGGTTAATGTTCTAATGCAGAGTATAAATGAGCATCACCTGAGAATGATCCCTTGGCTAGAGCTTTATTTACATTCATGCACTGAATGGGCTGGAATTACTTAGTCTCCCTTTCTACATTTTTTCTTGTCTCTTGGTAGGTCTGTAGTGGAGTATCCAGAATTGCACAGTCACATCCCTGCTTGCCATTTCTGGGACCCGAGTGAACCAAGACTTTTTGTATGTGAAGCAATTCCTGAAACAGGCCTCCAACCTCCAGACCAAGAGAAAAACCAGACTGAGGGCACAGTATGGTCTTTTTTATTTGTTTTATCTTGTTTTACATGGAGTTCTCCCTGTCCAAGTAATAAATCCTTTGTCCTTCATTAAGGATGTAGGAGTGGGTAGTACACATTGCTACATGCAAAAATGAGTAGTGAACCCTGTGTTTGGTGTCTGTGCTTCAGGCAGTCCCTCTGTGGCAGCTCTCTCGTTTGGGCCCAGCTTGCATACAGTGAAGAAGAAAAAGAGGGGATTTCTTTAGCTGTGATAGAATTTTGGGGATGACCATAATGCAAGCTTGTATCTGGACTACAGTTTTTCAGGTGACGTTATTGGGTGGATTGATAATCTAGAAGTTTGTAATTTAAAAAATTGCTGATTCTGTATCTTGAGTCCACTTCTAGCAGCAAAAATTAACTTGATAAAATAACAGGGACACTGCGGTTAAGGTGAACAGAGAAATGTGCTCTTCTACCCAGTCCTTCCCATCTTCTGCTTTTCTGGAGAGACATTGCACATTTTTATGTGATTTCCCAAATTATCTGTTATGGTCTTTTTTACATTAGAAAAAAGATTTCATTTTTATTGATCAGAAATGATCTAATCAAAGATTT
This sequence comes from Dicrurus megarhynchus, assembly GCA_013399195.1. Lineage (NCBI taxonomy): Eukaryota > Metazoa > Chordata > Aves > Passeriformes > Dicruridae > Dicrurus > Dicrurus megarhynchus. The sequence goes on from VXAD01007228.1 coordinate 139,848, forward strand.
CTTTCATCACACCAACAATTCTTCCCCTCTTCCTCTGCTATTGTGCTTGTAGTGCTCCTTACCACTTTGTCTGTACAGAACTGCCTATCCTGCATAAACATTCAATTGATTTGAAACATCCACGTTAATCTCAAATTTTTGGATTTGTGCCTTATTTTAACTAAACCTCATAAAATTAGAGATAGAAAGCTCTTTCTGTCTTTTATTGGTTAAAATGACCTTAGCAGAATCATGAGAAGATCAAAGTGGAAAGGAGAAATGGGATAGCGATGTCTCAAAAGGCTTGGCTGGGGTCTTCTAGCAAAGAGAAGAACAATTCAACCTAGTATTCCTCATGTAAAAAACTTTAAAAAATTTGGCTTCTAAATAAAGTTGAAAAAAAAGATACAAAAGGAATGCAATTTACTTTTTGCCCCTTATTCAACAGAACTTTTTACTGTTTGCTTATGCTTTAGGAAATGAGAAGTCTGATTAACTTCTGCTGGAAATAAATGTTATTTTAACTTGAGTCAGGTCAATACTTAAACTGTTAGAAGAACTATTTTTGAATGGATTATGTATTTCCTGGGAACTCAAAGCAATCAGTGAGCTGATGAACCTACAATGGGAATAATATAACGTTTTTTAAAAAAAAGTTGAAAACACTTGTGGCTGCCTCATCCCTGGAAGTGTTCAAGGTCAGGTTGGACAGGGCTTGGAGCAACCTGGTCTAGTGGAAGGTGTCCCTGCCCTGGCAGGGGGTTGGAACTAGATAGGTTTTAAGGTCTCTTCCAACTCAAACCATTCAGTGATTCTCTTATTTTGTGATTCTGTTTCTTTGCCCTGAGCCAGATTTGTCAGAGAGATGCCTAGAGCAGCAATCTGGCCAGGGGCTTCTCTCTTTATGGTGGGTGAAGCTGCTTGTGGAGGCAGAGGTGGAGGTCCCTCTGCAGGAGGAGCAGTCTGGACTGCAGAGCGAGGCGCTGGCTGCTCACTGTAGGGAGGAAGCGTGCGGCTCTGCCCTCTCCAGCAGCTGTGTGTCTGAATGTATAGGTCATACTATTGTCAAGAGAAGCTTCTGCCAAATGAATATGGAAAATAAAAACAAAAAGAAAGAAGGATATTGCAGCATAAAAACAAAACAATGGTTTGCTTCCTTTTCCAGATGGATGTTTGGATTATATCATTCTTCAGCACTGAAGAGCATGGCCTTTTACTGCAGGACAGCTTTCCATTGCCTTCATCATACCAGGTTCTTCTGGGCATAGAGGTGCCACATTATTACTTTGCAAAAAAGGTGAGATAATCTCTAAGAATTCCTTCCCTTCCTAGAAATTCAGACTTCCCATTGTATAGGGATCAAATTTAACAAAATTGAGTCTGAGGTAGGTAGAGCAACTCCAGTGGCAGGGTATGCATCACATAGAAATGACATAAAGATAATTCTGATGCAGATGAACTTGGAGTTGTGGAGTTTGTAATGAGATGGCTTTTTATGGGTATTGCAAACTGAATGTGACGTACAAGTGTAGGAGAAACAGGAATTACCAGGTAATGCAACTGAAAAAGGGATGTGAAAAAAATTCTTCTTTGTCTAGTCACTGTGCCTGTTGCAAGTACAAGAGGGGTGTGTATGTGAGCTTTATGTAGGCCGTAAGAGAGGACATTTCATACTGGCCTGGCAGAAGCATCCCACTTCCTTGCTGGAATGGAGCTTGATCTCCAAGAATACCTAAGAGAGCAAGAATATTCATCTTGCACTATCAACAAATGCCTGTGTGCTGCAAGTGCCAGGAGTGCAGGCTCTAACTTCTAAAACTTGAATTTCAATCCAAAATTGTTTGCATCTCAGGTAAATAATACCCTGCATAATGCCATGCATACTGGGCAAGCTGCAGCCTTTCACCTACAAATTGGTTTCTGGTGAAGCTCTGACCTGAGTTTCCTGGTGCCTCTTGGGATGATGATTTGCTCTGTTCCTGTCTTGTAGGGGGAGTGTAACAGCGCCCATTTATTATACTAAGGTATTTAGTTTTGTAAAATCTACAAGAAATTAATGAGACTTCTAATCCTCATGTAGTTTGGGAACACTATTAGACAAGGAGAATGCAGTTCATCCCCTTCAAAGCACTGACTGCTGTCAGTTTTCCTGTGCAGACTGAGCTTTTAGAGTTGTACTGTGTTTTACTTTCTTTTTCCCTTAAATTGAAAGGTCAAATGTGATATGCTGCATTTTCCAATCTTTCTTTTTAACAGTTTTCCATCATATCTCATGCTATTTTACGTTGATATTATGTTTGTTTGTTTGTTTGTTTGTTTTTGGGTTTTTTTTGACTCTGTATGGATTATTGCTGCCATTAGTTGTGTTTTCGGAGGGGATGTGTCTATAAACCTGTAAGTATCTGCATTGTTTCGTCCTTTTCCTTCATCCTCTGCTCCTCTCTCTTGTTTCCATTTTCTTGGTAGGTGGTTGTCTCTTTGTGACTAAGTCACTTTTTACATCACTTGTATTCATTTGGGAAACCTAATTTAGTATAAGAGCAGAGTCTGCTTTAAATACAGCAAATCAAGTTGATGCAACAAGCCTTGTTGACCAAGTTTTACTCCAGGGTTTCTCCTTATTCACTATAATGTCTTTACTGTCCTGGTTCCAGAAATTCCTCAAGTTCTAGTCAGACACATTTGTGCTTTGTATTTCTGTCTTTTACTGTACCCAGGACTTCCATTGTATTATAGTATAATACTATTTTTATTGGCTTCTATATGCCTTAAAATTTAGTTATCATATGTAACTATGCAATTGGGGTAGAGTGTACATGGACTTTGGCATCCTTCATGACTCAGATGATCTTTCCCTGTGCTTGGCTTGGGAAAGTTTCCTTGTTACACACCAGACAGATCATTTGACATTGAGGATTGAGACTTTATTGTTTTTCTGCATAATGATTGAATTGTTTTGAGGTGCCTTTCAGTGAACGGTGAAAGTATCCCTGAAGCTTTAGAACTGCCAGTTGTAAGGGGAAGGGTTTGAACCTGAGCTTCAGTATTCATAAGATTTACATGAAGGCAAGGATAAAAGAATTGGGTCTGTATAGTTAACTTTCAGAACAGCAGACCAGTATTTGAGAAGAGACTAAACTTGGAGAAATGCTTATCTGAAATCTTCAGAAATCTGGGAACTTACTAGTTGCTATCATAGTAGTAGTACTATTTATATATATATATATATATATATAATGACTGTAATAAAAGGAGGTTGCCTTTCTGTGGTATAATACCAATCTCCAGTGATCATTGACATGCTGTGATTGTTCACTATAATATGCTAATCTCTTCTATGACATTCCGTGTTTTGTGGCATTTTCTAGGAAGTTCTGAAACTTTGCAACTGTTGTCACTATTGATCATGGTCTTGCAGATATAAAAAACTTGGGCTGTGATGGGAATAATGTAATTAATTACATGTACAAAGGAGTAAGTTTCAACCTGCTTGATACCTATATGACAACCTTCTTTTAGCTGGGAGAAGCTGAGAAGGGAGCATCAGAGTCGGGCTCAGGAACAGTCTCTCAGATGGTTGCAAGGAGACCCATGAGAGATTTCATTGGTTTGGGAGACTGTGATAAGACCACCCTGGATGCCATGCTGAACTTCAGCTACTATCTGACTGCTGGAGACATGGATGAGGCCTTCAAATCCATCAAGCTGATAAAAAGGTATCAGAACTATTTGTATGTATTTCTTCATAGGTGCAGTTTATTTCTGTTAAAAGTTTGTATGAAGTATAGATCCTCCTAGATTCTCCTTACCTTTTCCCTCTCTGACTTCATTCTCCCTTTCATTTTTAACCAGATGAAATATCTTTGTCTCACAGACATTTTAATGCATTCTCTGCTGATTCTTTGTCTCTAATACATTGTGGATTCTTTTTTACTGAAGGAGAAAGAATTACTGGTAACCAGTAACCTTATCCTGTGTCTGAATGGCAAAAACGTTGTCATTAGAAGGAAATGCATATTGACAATTTTATTTATACATCTAAAATAATCACAGCAATACCGAGTGTTACAGATTTACTGACCACATAGCTGATTTTTAAATTCACATGTACATTATTATAATATGGATATTGCAATATTTGAGGAAATAATATAATGTCTCTTAAATACTCTAATATTTTATTTTGAAAACTCTTGCATTTATTTAATCATAGCATATTATTTCTGGAATTCTTTCTTTTTCCAGAAATTGATGCAGGCAGATGAATACTAATCTTAGTTGGTTTTTACAAACCTACTGCTAGAAGAAACTCTTTGTCAGCTTTATGGCATTTCCCCTGACAGTCTAGAGCACTGCAGTTGTTCTAGAGCATCAGTCTGTGTGGAGCGTTGCTCATTTGGAACGTGGTGCAAAGCAGCAGTTGGGGTTGAGTTTCTTATCACATCCAAACTGAGTGCAGAACAGAACTCAAGAGCCAGCTTGATGATCACATTTTAACAAAGTGTGGAAATAGTGATAAAGAAGCAAAGCAGTGTACTCAGCTGGGATTAACACAACAGTCCTAAGGAATTTGTAACATTCACAGCTCATGGTCCCTCAAACCTATCACTAATTTGCTCAGAGCAGCATCCTGAGAGCACTTACACACCTGTCATTGCCTCAGGTTCCTGTATCCCATGTATTCCTGCATAGTAGTTTTTGATGTGTTGTTTTTCTTTCTGAAAATTATGTGCATATGACTTTTGTGAGGCCATGTGCTTCTCAGGGTAAGGCTTATTATACCTAATTCTAAAGGTATTAATTTTTCACTTCATTACCATATTAAGTTATCAGGTAGGTTGTTTTTAGATCTCAAAATCCTGAAGTCCTGTATATTTGTCTTATTTTCCAGTCTGGATGCTTGAGTGGTAGCTCTATTATCCAATATTCCCTGTTATGTGGCTCTGAGCACTGCTGGGCAGAGCTGGTGGTCCTGCCATAGCACTCTAATGTCACAGCAAATGTAACTAGCTGGAGACAAAAGAAACCAATTTGGGCTGGAATATCTCTTTCTAATAATAGTTCCCAACAATATAAGTTAATCATATCTCTGCTTATTAGGGAGTTCAGGTACCCTGACATTCACCCTCAGTGTAACACTGAAACAGATTTTTCAGCAGCATGCGTGGCCTGTTCTAGCTGCGTACCCTTCTCATTTTTAATGTCTGTTTATGCATAGGACCTTACCAAACCTGTGTCTCAGGATACAAAAGAAATGTCTGAAAAAAATGCAACTTAATTCTTCTGCAATCCCTTTCTTTACATAAGAATAATTAGAGTTGCTTTTGCTTTTTACTCTCTGGTCTGTTCTGGGGCTGGGAGCAGGTGTTGCAGCTAATGAGAATCTGTTCCTTGTAGAGAGGTGAATAGAAGGACTAGAAAGTCATTAAATTTACACAGCTGTTAAACCCATCACTTAATCTATAGTGAATTTTCTGCTTTCTCAGATTGCCTGTTAACTCCCAAGCTATTGTCACTGGTTTCCTATAGCTTTTTGGTCTATTTTTAGGGAGCAGGAGAACTTGATGCAGACAGAGAAAATGTGTTTGGTTCCCTCTTTCCTGTATTCTCATTGCACACACTCGGTATCTTTTCCAGCTGGCCCTGCTGCCATGCAGCAAACCTGACAATTTTGTGCTGTACAGCAGAGGGAGAGGGCAATATAATATTTTATATATATATATATATAATTATGTGTTTTATACATATGTATATAGATGGAGCCCATCTGAATAATAATCGAGGGCCTCTGCCCACACAAGTGAGCGTTGTGATGTCTTTCAACCCTTAGTTTTAAATTATAGCATATATTTATAGAAAATAACTCCAATGCAGACGTCCTTGGAGATCTTTCCCCTTTCAAGTGTGCTCTTTCAGCATGGTGACTCAACATAGTCATTCTCCAAGCCCCGGCGAAAGCGAGCGGTCAGGGTGCGGCTGATGACGATGACCCGGGGCGCCATGCAGTCCTCACGCCTGTGGAGGATGTTCCAGATTAGAATGGCAGCTGCCAGCGTGGCCAAAAGGCAGGCTCCAATGTTCAGGTAGCAGGACCACGAGAGGTTGGTGTACGGTCCGATCCGGTAGAATGTCACCAGTCCAATAACCAGAACAAAACCTGCAAGCAGAATGGCAGAGTTATTTTTAATGACCTCTTCTCTTGAGTTTCTGTAGTGGCAAAATGCCACAGGCATCTCAACATCTACAGACTCACTGTTCGTAAGTCTGTAGAGCCTTTCCATCCCTATTATGATATGCTAGATGTGTTCTTGAAGGCATATTTGGGCCTCATGATATGTGTGAAGAGAGTGCCTTAAACAGAGGCTCTGTGTTAGGTTTAAATCTGTTCACTCTGATTGAAATTTCTTACACCCACTGAGCTGTATTTCACATTGGGTTTTTACCCCATGCATTTGAATCACTTACACAGATGTCCTCTTTCTTACTCCCATTGCTAAAAGAGAAAACAGCTGTATTAATGATAATAATAATTATTATATAAAAAATTCTTTTATTCACAGTATGTACATTTATTCTGAAATTTTAAAATGTATATTAAGGCAGGCCACTGTGTAAACTGCAAAGGTGATGAATAGCCAAATATCTTAGAGAAATAATAAAAAGCAATGTACAGGAACTTAAAAAAAAGGGAAGGTGAAATAAATGGAATTTTGTGGTCCTACTTTTTCTTGCTGGAAGAAAGTGTTATGAGGCAGAAGTAATGTCATGCCTCCAGAAGCTACTGAAGGCAAAGTTTCTATTGTCCTCATAATCTTAAGCACAGTACTAAGTTCCCTGAAAGGTAGGTAATATTAGAGCAATAACACTGCATTTATCTAGCATTTCCATTCAGGTGTCACAATGTGATTTGCAAAAAAACTGAAAAAAAACTCTTTTTTCACGTTCTCTTTGGTGGTTACATTACTGATGAATAGTAATGTTATTTGAGAAGTGAAGTGGGGTGTCTGTTCTAATCATGCAGGAGATCCATGTTAGATCAAGGGGCAATCTGTATCCCTTTACACCTCCTTTTTTATATTACTGAGACTGCTCTTTCCCTCAAGAATGCATTGATAACCACATGATTACTTTTCTGCCCTCTGTTTATTGTATTCTCACAGAACCATACAATCCCAGGATGGTTCGGGTTGGAAGGAACCTTAAAGCTCATTGCATTCCAGCCCCTGCCATGGCAGGGACACCTTCCACTAGCCCAGGCTGCTCCAAGCCCCATCCAACCTGGCCTTGGACACTGCCAGGGATCCAGGGGCAGCCCCAGCTTCTCTGGGCACCCTGTGCCAGGGCCTCCCCACCCTCCCAGGGAACAATTCCTTCCCAATATCCCATCCATCCCTGCCCTCTGGCAGTGGGAAGCCATTCCCTGTGTCCTGTCCCTCCAAGCTCTTGTCCACAGTTCCTCTCCAGCTCTCCTGGAGCCCCTTTAGGCCCTGGAAGGGGCTCTAAGTTCTCCTCAGAGCCTTCTCTTCTCCAGGCTGAACATCCCCAGCTCCCCCAGCCTGGCTTCAGAGCAGAGGGGCTCCAGCCTATTGTCAAACAAAACTACTTTTCAGCTTTTTAAAAGAAGAAATTCATGGATGTAATTAGATTGAAACAAACACAAAGAGGCAAGTATGTCTCACTAACCAAAAAATATTTTCTTTTTGTTCTCCTACACACTTCCTTAACTACCACCATAACAAAGGAATGTCATTGCCAAAAGGACCCCTTCATGAAGGAAGACATGAATAAACAAATATCCGTGAACTGCCAGAACATATCTGGACACCATCTTCCTAAGTTCATGGGCAAGGAGAAGTCAAGAGCAAGTCCCAGGGGCTGCATTGTGTTTTCTCAGCTAGCCACAGTGCCTGTGCCTGCCAACACTGTCCCCATGGATACATGGCAATGGTGTGACCCCTGGCCCTGGTCCTTGATTTTCCATGAAAGAGCACACTCTGAGTGTGCATTGTATCAAGTTTTTTTCTTAAAAGAGTACTGGTAATACAGTGAAGATGGAAAAGACACAAGTTACATACAGATAAAAAACACAGAGGAGGGAAATGAAATACAAGTAGGAGGAAAAAAAATCAATCATTACTTAAAGGTGTGACATTTGTACTATTCTGAGAGTCAGTAAAATGAAGGCTGAATCCCCTTCCTCATAATATAAACACTGAATGAATGAATGGATGAATGGCATCCTTGGCTCTCCTGTGTCTACGTAGAAGGTGGTTTGTAACTCAGTTGCTTGCTGCACCTTCTCCTCCTGAGGCAGCACTGTGTCACAGCTGGCATGTCCAGAGAGGGTTTGGACCGAGGCATTTCTCTGCCTGAGGACAAATAAGGAGGAAATAGGTTCTTATGGGAGGAGTAGCTCTTTACTGCTCTTCCCCCATCCTGATGTGAAAAAAGCCTGATACACCTTGGATGGGTTTTAGGTTGTTGACCCAGTTGTAAGGACACAGTAACTCCTTCGTTTTGTTGGTAAGTCTGGTAGTTATTTTATGGTTCAGCTTAGTTATAAATGAGCAAGTTTCATTTGGAGAGAATGTGACCCTGTGGAGCACACTGAATTGCAGACATCACTGATCCATGCAATAATGCTTTACTAGTGCAAATAAAATACTTTCCCCTCATTTCCAGTGTCAGTCTTCAAGTTCAGTTTGTCCTGAGGCACATGGTAGAGAAGAGAGGGGGAGATGAGGTTCTGTTTTGTGAGAGACATCAGGTTTTTTAAGCTTTCCTCTCAGGTGGCTCAGTTCCCCATCTGTGGAACCAGGATGATACAACTTTGTGTGTTTCTTTTGTATTTCAGAGAATTGGGAGCAGGGCATGCTAGTTGTGATATGCTTATAAAGAATTTGGATGTCTACATCTTCATTTAGGTCTTATAAGGATGATACACACTGATACTGCTTTGCAGTCCACTGTTCAAAGGATGATAGATAGCCGTTTTCTTATGAAAGTAGGAAATCGAGAGGAAAGGAGGTGCTTGCACCTCCTGCAGCTGAGTTGACACGCTTCATCTCCGTGTGGTTTAAAATTGGCAGGAAGGAGGATATTGATACAAATCAACAGACACATCTTACTTAGTCTGGCACATGAGAAGACTTTGTGTAATCAGTTTTCCTTTTCAGTTTTCCTTTCAGAACTCATTTCCAATTCATACACACTTTCACGGGGAATCCATAAAGTGTTAAATACATTTTTGTTAAAAAGTGTGAAGAAAATCATAAAACCCTAAGCAGGAAGAACTTTGAGCAGAAGCTGTTTGGACCAGTGACCACTCACAGGTACCTCTAAGGGACAGTTATAAATATTAACAACAGTCCACTTCACACTATCTTGCAGTATTTTGTGAGGCTCTCTTGGCAGAGGGACATGGGTTCAGGAATACCAGTTACACAAAGTAACCCTGATGCTATGTTGTGTCTTGCAGCTTAATTTCCACTGTAGGAATATTTTCAATATTTAAAAGTTTATCCAAATACGCAGCTTTTAATGAAATTGCTTAGCTTTGTCTTTCTTGCTTTTGTATTACTTATGGACAGTTACTGTCCTAAATGGCTTAACATCTCCATGTTCTATCTGATGGAGCAACTATCCGCCAGGAAGAAGCACTGAGGCTTCCTTACAGGTCCCAAAATAAAGCTATTTTTGCTAGAAAGCCTATTTTCCTTCACAAGCCCTTTGCCTGAACCCTGCCCAGATGAGCAGCCAGTCATGCAAAGGACTTTATTTCCTTTCCCAGTTCTGTGCCAGTGGCTGAGTGGGGTAGAGGAACTGGGTTTGAGAGCTCCCCAAATTGACCGATCGCAGGAGCCAGTTGCCAGAGCTCTTGAGTGAAAATGTACATTCTGTTTACGGTCCTTTGCTGCAGTTTAGACAGGAACTGACATTTAAGAAAAGACAAACACATGACAGAGGCAGCAGAGGTGGAAGCACGTTACTGTACAGTTCATACAATTAGTTTTACAGTTCTGCAAGAGTCAGAGAACTCCAGAATAGAAATGTCACTGAGAACGTTATTTTTCAACTTTCTAATTTCATAGTAGCGTGGCTTGATATGGGAATTATAAATGTAGGAACTCCAGAGCAAAGGGTGAAGAAATCAGAATGATCCAGAAAGACTGAGTTTGCATAGGATGGTGAGTTTTAAATTTTGATGAATGCTGCTTTAGTGAAGATGATGATGTGTGAAAACCCCAAAGTTTGCTTGGATAGATTTTGTCTGTAACAGCTTAATCGAACTTGGACTTGTTGAAGCAAAGTGTTCCAACGTGCTACATATGTTTTCCTTGCCCTTAGAGGAGTCTTGTTGTACACCAGCCAAGAACTGGGGTCTGTTCTCTAAATGACTGGGCAAAAACATGCAGTTCCCATATTTGTGCCATATAATAGTTAGAAGTATCTCTATAAAAATTGACTTTGTTTTAAGAATAGTCTCCAGAGCTGACTGTGGTGACTTTTCACTTTTTAGATAGATATTTGTAGCAATGTCTGAATTCAGTTTGTGTTCCAATAAAATACCTAGAGGAAGACAGTTGGCTTCCCAGACTATTTCCCATAAACAACTCTACTAAAAATAACCAGAAAATTGCTCTCTTTGCTATCAGGCTTCTTGAGCTCACCGTGTACAATACAGGTTGACAAGGGCTGTAGAAGGGACATATTTCTTTAAATTTATTTATGAAAATATTAAACATTTTCATCTGATTAGTTTCTTTTCTGTTTTGTAGTGATGACAAGACTTTGAGATGCATGGCTCAATTTCCCTGAATTAATTTAAGTACATCAATCGATTTCAGATAATTTTATTGTGTATTGTCTCAAGACTGCACAGAGGCCACAACTTCACTAAAAATCCTGATGAGATTACTTGAAGTGCTTTTTTTCCCATAGAACTGCTGTTTATCTCTAGTTGTTTCCCATCTGCAGCAAAACAAGCCGGGAGGGGGGTGGCTTTTCCGCTGGGGAAGGAAACAGATAACGAAGTCACTCAGAAGACTTTTGGTTGGAACAGTATTGACTGTGGTAGTGAGGGTGGGTTGGGAGAATGTTACTTTTTGAACTTACATTTCAGATCTGTATGCTGGATTTCCTGTTTGATTGAGGCTGGCTGCAAGCCAACTACAGAATCTTGGCATTTTAAAAGAACTCTCATAGTCACTTTTTTATTTCTGTGATAGTTTGATGTTTTTTTCAGACACCCCTTGATTCTCATTCTTCCTTTTTATTAGTGCACTGATAGTGCACTTGAAGAAATCCGCATTGTTTTTTCTAGGTCACCAGTCAGTCTATATTGGGACTTATAATCCTCCTCTTTACAGCTTGTCCTGAAGAATGAATTTGCCGCCAGGAAAAGGGAGAAGAAGGAAAATAGAACAGCTAGAGTGTTGAGAATACACCACCCACGCTTGTGCAGAACTGCAAACAAGGAAGGGAAATATTTCACTCCTTTTCTGTGTACCCCACCAAGTTTCACAGGGAGTGATGTAGCTGTGATGAGTCACATGCCCGAATGGGCTGTTTGTAGGAGCTCAGCTGTATTTATCAGCATGAGATAGATTCATAAAGTCCTTCCTATAGGACTTACCCCAATTATTTATTAATAAGCACCTTTTCTTGTATCAGCTTGACACAAAGGAAGCTGTTACAGTTCAAGGCAAATATGGAGCCTCTGTAATAGTCATGTGCTCTTCATTGTAGCACCAGGCTGGATGATGCTTTGGTTTCTAATGCCAGGGAATTAGAGTGTGACCATTAGAGTCAAGTGACCTTTGAGGTTTCAGCTGTACATTGCTAAGTACAGTAATCTGTTTGGGGTTGGGTTTTTTTCTGTTTACTTATAATTTAAAATTTCCTTCCAAGGATTTTGGTAGCAATGTAATCTTAGCATTAAACATGTGAATAGCACAGCTTCTCAGGGGTGATAAGACCTTTTGTTGCTCACTTTTCTGAATTACAAGGGCTTTCTACTTGTGTTCTCTGAGTTTGTCAGTCTCTGTCTTTAAGCTGATGGGAGATTTAGTTAGTGTAAGGCAGTGAATCCTACTTTATGTTGGAAATCTTTAACCAGTTTAGGTCTATTGACAGTAAATTGCTTTTGTTGGTTACCTTTTGGAGGTTTCCTTAGAAATTATGCCAGTCTTTGAATGGAATGTTGAAAAGCATTCCCAGTGAACTAGGCAGAATTCCTCTTGGGCAGCTGCTTAGATAAGGATAAATGTGCAGACTCTCACACTTGTTGTCGACTATGAGCATTGCTTGGCCTCTTGGATTCTGAGGCAGCTGGAGCCAGTTAAAGCTCTGCTTTAATTGTAGTAGGCCTCGTATCAGGCACAGCTATGGGCTCCTATCTAGAATCAGAACCATGGAATGTTTTGGGCTGAAAGGAACTTGGGCTTTTAAAACCATCTCATTCCAACCCTCTTGCCATGGGCAGGGACACCTTCCACTATCCCAGGCTGCTCCAAGCCCTGTCCAGCCTGGCCTTGGGCACTTCCAGGGATCCAGGGGCTCTGGGCACCCTGTGCCAGGGCCTCCCCACCCTCACAGGAAAGACTTTCTTCCTAGCATTTAATCTAAATCTTCCCTTTTCCAGCTTAAATCCATTCCTCTTGTCCTGTTGCTGTCTGCCCATGTAAAAAGTCACTGTCTTTTGTTAAGCACCCTTTATGTACTGAAAAGCCACAATAAGTTTTCCCCAGAACCTTCTCTTCTCCAGGCTTAACACCCCCAGCTCTCCCAGCCTGTCTCTGTAGCAGAGGTGCTCCAACCCTTGGAGCATCTTCATGGCCTCCTCTGGACCCACTCCCGTAGGTCCATGTCTGTCACATGCTGAAGATCCCAGACCTGGCTGCAGTACTGCAGGTGGGGTCAGCCTGAGCAAAAATACCCTGTGCACAGGGAAGCAGTCCTTGACAGGTGATCTTCCTGGATGTTTCAGTGTCATCTTCTGCTTTTGTTGTTCAAGTGCTCTGTTCATCTCTGGATACATCAGAGGGTAAGAGCTGCATAATTTGATCTAGCAAGGCAACTGGGTTTGAAACAGTTTTAGGAGACACCTCCATGTATATATAATGTGCATGTTCATAAGCAATAAAGTGAATATTTGAGTTGAGATACTTTCTGTCTCACACACTTTTTTCTGCATTACATGCTCCTTATGCTTGCATATCCAACTTATATTTATCTGTTAATAGATTTTTTATCATATTTCTAATCAGAATATGTGCCCTTGACATTGAGATGCTACAACCTGCCTGCTGCTCTTATCAGTGTTTAGCCTTAAAGAATACAGGCAGATCTTCTCCCTGCTGCAGCTATACTAGATGAGGAGTTCACCACACTTCTTGTGAGCTACTGTCCTTCCCAGTTTGCTGGTTCTGCTGCTCCTGAGAACCATTTCTCAATAAATGAGATAGACATCCAGATTTTAGGATCTTTGCAAATGTGGTTCCTTTTGCAAATGTGTGGAAACAAAATCACTTTACTGTGACATTTGTGGTTCACATAAAGAACGGGAAAGTTTGGCACTGAGGGTGAAATAAAATTGACAAATAATGAAAAATTCAGTACAAATCAAGCAATCAGATTCTATATTTTTGCTATGATTTTTAGGTTACTTAGAGCACCTTATTTATTGCTTCCTTTTCAGGAAGTTTTAGGTTTACAGTTCCATAGACTTCATCTTAGAACAGAACTGGCTGGAGGGTGTTATGAAGCAAAAAGGTGGAAGGAAGTAATACAGAACTCAGGACCACATTGCTATCAGGAATATCTTCAGCCGTGTTTTCCGATGGCTGCTGTTCTTTTCTACATTGAGGTTTTCTGGATATCAACTGACCTAAAGTGGTTGGAGAAGATGATTCAAAAATTGTCTGATTTAGTTTTAAGAGCACAGAAATTAGAGTATGCATGAGCTCAGCTTTCCTGTGATGCGTTAGGGGTCAGGAGTGAAACACTGTCATCAGAAAAACATGTTGGGCAAAGCTGGAATGCAATGCTTGAAATTCAAGAAATGTGAGACTAATTTATTTGGCTGTAAATGACAAGCTCAGGAGGAACATGAAACTTTTTAATCTTCAGGGTATTATGTATTAAAGTTATTTAATGCCGAAGGGGGACTGGCAAAATATTAATCATTATGAGATGTAATGTAAGGGATATTCTATCCCAGATTTTCCCTATTAAGTTTCTAATATTTTTCTCTGAAGTCTGTGATAATCATCACTGGACAAGATCAAGACTTGGCTGGAGCCCCTCAAGGCCTGATCCTGTCTGGCAGATTACTGTTTGTAGTAGTTCAATATCCACTGAAGTGCTCTTTCTTCCCTGGGCTGGTAGTATAGATTTCCCTTTCCAGCAGCTCTTCTGTCAGCTGTTATCCATCCTATTCAGCACATGGAGTTTGTAACAGGTCCTTGGAAAAAAACAGAAACCCCAAAACCCTCTAGAGGGAAATTTCTGAGAGTTGGCACAAAATTCCATGGACAACACTGGTTCCATTTTCACCAGGAACCTTTTCCAAAGCAAACAGCTCGCTTTCCTGTTACCAGGGAGGTGTGAGGCTGTGCAGCTTTGGAGATGTGTGAATCCCATTGCTGTCCCAAACAGCATTGCTGTTTCCTCTCTTCTTTCCTTCCTCTTTGCTTCCTGGAGCTTTATTTTCTGTCAGAGATCCATCCTTTTTGAATGGCTATCAAATGCTTGTGCAGGTGGCAGGAGTGAGGAAGTGGTGGAGCCTGGAGCCACCTCAAGCTCCCATGAATCTAATATCATTTATTTGAGCTTGCGATAGACTTTGCAGATAATACTTAGCACACTTAGTTTTCTAAGCTAACAAGGACTTTTGTTCAGACCATGGTAAACTGTAATGAAATCTACAGTTTCAGTTGAGTAAAAACAAGAAAATTGTAGGTTGAACCTTCCCCCATAATATGAGATTTCATTCTATCAGTGACCACTGCAGTTCTCTTCAGCACTTGTTGGTATATTCCTGAATGAAAGGTAGAGATCAAGGAGAAGTTGGAATTAGAGGGAATATGATTCAAGATAATTTCTGAAATTACTGTAAGGATAAGGAATTGCAGAACAATTCTTCAGATCATTTGGAATTTGAAAAGGAAAAAACAGGAGGTTGGTGCTGGTGTTCTTTCATTTGAAAGTGTAATAAACAGAAGTTACCCAGCCAGTACTTCGGAAATGTTTAATAAGATCTAAGTTTGTTCATTCTCAAACATTACCTGCTCTTCTCACACAAATGATCTGTCTGACCTAAAGTACCTTGGCTTTAACTCTTCAAATGAATCAGGAGAGAGCCTTGGATTGTTTGCATGGGACAAGTGCTTTTAAATACAAGTGTCATATTCACTGTTCTGATGTTTTTGCTCAATATTGCTCCTTTTCTTTGAGAATGGCTAAGAGGTTACTGTCTCAGAGTGGAGACTCAGACTGAATATCACCTGTGGCTCATAGGACGTGGGGTGGCCACTGTCTTCCCCTTTAATACAGAACTCTCGGTCTCCAGATGCAGCAGCAGCCCTTCATCGGAACAGTGGGAGTGCTGGGCTTGCTTGCTGTCTGTGCATGGTTTTTGTCTGATATCAAAGACACTTCATCCGTAATGTCTAAAATGATGTTGCCTGGGCCTAGTCCAGGGAGTTTAGTGAGTGCAGACTCCTGATTTCCCAGGGAATCAGCGGTTGATGTACCACTCTTCTGGAAAACTAAGGAGGTCTCCAAAAAGTCTATTTTATATTGGGTTAATGCAGATATAACTACTTCTTCCCACTTTTTTCAAAAGTATGCATTCTAGAGAACTTCAGGTGATTGTTCTGGATATCAGGAAGGAATTTGTATAAATGTAAAGTGACATTAAGATAATGAGATGTAAAATGAATATCATGACTTCAGGGCAGAAAACCATCTGATGATGGTAAAGGAGATTGTGGCATAACTGCAGAGGGGCATGGGGAATGGGGCAGGGATAGTCACTGTGTTATTTCTGCAGATTCACGCAGCACAGTGTCTGTCTTCATATCATCACAGGCTGCTGGGACCATCCCTTCACACCTTTTGAACATAGGCAGGCAGATGAACTCCTTGATCCAAAAGCTTCTTCAGCTATTCTTACTAGTGTTTTGTTAATAGTTCTAACTGTGGCTTTTCTCCCCTGTCCCCTCCCAGCACTGGGGATTTCAAGGTTCAGCTTGCATAACAGGTAATAGCAGGCATTTCCTCCTCCTGCATCGGGATATCCTGGCGCCCTTCAGTCTCTCTCTGACTGCGTTTAAAACAGACTCCAGCACAGGAAAAAAAAAAAAAAAGCCCAGTCTAAAATTAGCCGCCATGGTAGAATAAAGGCCCACGTCTGTCCCATGTGCTGTTTGTCAATGAAAGAACACATCCAAACAGGGCCAGAATGCATTTCCGCTCTGGAAAAACAGACAGGTCAAGTTTGGAGAGGATCGGAGAGTACAGCAGGCAGGGAGTACTACGCCGATAGTCAGGGAGAACTATCCAGAAGGTATCCACAGTTACACAGACATGAAGGGGCTGTAGGGAGGGGTTTTATGGCAGGGCTGTGTATCTGTCTTTTGGAAGCACTGACTGGTGCTTGAGGCTCTTGCTGCACCTGGAAGATGGATCAGGTGCTCTGAGGGTTACTGAACCTCTGCAGTCTCCTCCTCTCATCTGGATTTCAGGTTCCTCATCCTTAATGGACCTAAAAAAACCTAACCATTTTATTGCTATGAGACTATACTTAAATGACCTAGGCCAGATTTTGATCTTGCAGTGGTGTAAACCTGAGGTCTCAGTAGTTTTATGCCATTCTTAATATTCTGAGTTGTTATAAGTCGAAATTAAAACTTTGAATAAAATGGTGTTGCTTTATTCTAACCTGTTTTTTACATTAATTTTATATATATATATATATATATATATATAAAAATGTTGTATTTTTAATCTGATCTTGTAAACAGCTTGAATGTTACTCCATTAATGCCAGTTTCCTGCATGAATATTGTATAGGATTGGACTCTTACTGTAATGAATACTGAAGTTACTTACTTTATGTAGTAATGAAAGGTATTATTGCAGAATGTTTACACTTTGTTGACACTGCTGTCAAAATGGAATTGTGATAAACCCACTTCCTCTTTTCCTCATGCAATTCTGTATACAGTCCATGAGAATTGCTGTGGGAATTTTATTTATAGCAGTCAGTGGTATGAATTGACTGCGGCTTTCTTTGCTGGATTGCAGATGTATCTGTTTGTCAAAATCCAGCTGGTGGTCATTGAGTAAAATTCAGTAAGCTAAAATCAAATAATCGTGTTTCAACAAGACTTCAAAAATTTGCTCAGCCCTTCTGCTCTGCTTTCTCACAGTTCCTTTAGTATATTTTGCCCTGCTAAATTGTGCAATTATGACATATCCAGTTTGTTTCTCTTATGTTTGCCTTCCTGGTTTCATAGGAAATAATAAAGGCTTGGTTTTTTTTGGTTGGCAGAAGCCTCATTATGATATATGCCAGATAAAAGCTTCTATTCACACACTGCGGAATCTCGTGGGGAGAGCTTGTCAGAGACAATGAACTTGCTTTTAGATATAAGCCTTTTTGCTATTCTTTGTCACTTGAAAGATTTATAAAGTAAGAAACAGTTTTCCACCTGGATTTAGTAGAGACTGAGTACTTTTCTATCGGTAGAAAGGAATGCACTTACTGGCAAGTTGGAACACAGCAGCTATGGCCTCCTCCCACCACTGGGTATCCTGGGAGATGATGGGGAGCTCCATCAGCCCCAGGACGAAGAGGAGCTGGCCGGCAGTCAGAGCCACCGTGGCAATGAGGTTGCAGGCACGCATCATGTCGAACTGCACTAGGGAAACAGAAGCAGCAGAAAGTTACAACAGTATAAAATTGGGAAAAAGAAAATCCTGACCAAGCAGGAATGTAAAGTTTGTCAGTCCACAGAAAACAATTCTCAGACAGCAGTCCCTTCTCCCAGCAGTCCCTTGCTCTCACTGCCTTCCCTGGGGTCTGATTAAGAACGGATTTTCTTCAGGATGTGTATTGATTCTTTCCTTTAGTTGCACAGCATCCTCTCAGTATTGCTTCAGTGCATGAAACACGCAGCTAATTTCCCAGAATGGACCACTGGAGATGCTGGAATTCTCTTCACTGAAGATTCTACCTGTAATCCATAGAATTGTTTGGGGCAGGATTGATGTTTGCTTTCTGTTTGTGTGTCACAGACTGAAATGGAACTATAAATAGTTTTTCAATGCCCTAAAATAATAACGATCCCTAAGACAAACTAATAGCATGCTGAATTTCTTTTTCCCCTAGTCCATCTGTACTGTCCTAAAAAACATCCTGTGGATGTTAATGCTAAGGTCTTACTGGTTTATAGAAGCTTTGTATAGAGGATTCTTAAATTTTTCGTCTTTTACCCTTTATTAATCTTTGGGATACACTGCAAAGACCCTTAAATTTCCATCTGTTGGGAAATGGTTGTAATGAAAATATCAAGGCTTGGCAGTTCTGAATTAGGTGTTAGGGCATAATCTGCATGTACAGGTAAAAAGTTACCTTTTTAGAAACTCTGTGTGTGTGTGTGTATAAATATACATATATATATTAATTCTAATAATATCTAACAGTGAAGTTGTGGGAGTATGTCACACGTGGACACGAGGAAAGACACTTAGACTCACGTCAGGCGAAAGGGCCAAAAGGGGCTGGCCTCTTTATTCGGTCAGTTATATACCTTCTTAACAACCACCGTGGATTGGAGGGTGAGAATTACCACCCCTCAATCACACTGGTCAAAGGAAATATCCATCACACATCTCCGCCCAGGAGAAAGAATGAAAAACAATAAGGACAGTTAGACAAACATAGCTGTGTTTACAGAAAAGTGAGTGAGAACTTCCATCACAGAATTAAAAACATCTAAGCACTGCAGAAATCAGGGTGACAGGAGTATGTTGTGGGGGTCTACTATTGACCACCCGGCCAGAACAATGATACTGATGAATTATACTACAAGGAATTAAGGGATATCTCTAGATCAGCTCCCCTGGGTCTTAAGGGTGATTTTAAGTTTCCAGACATCAACTGGGAATATCATACAACAGACACAAACAGATCCAGGAAATTTCTGAAGCATGTTGAAGGTAACTTCTGGTGCAGGGACTGAATGGCCAACTAGAAAAGGTGCCCTCTGAGATGTGCAATTTGTAAAGAGAGATTTGTGGGCACCTCTCTTGTAAGAGACTTGAGACCTCTTAATAGCACAGGAGCCAGGAATTCCAAAGCACGGGGGATCATGCGAGCAGGGAAGAAGGAGGGCCTGGCTGAGCAGGAAAGTGTACAGGCTAGAGTCCGTACTGGAACACCATGACAGGGAAGATAACAAAGTCAAAATAAAAAGGACACTGAGTGATGGGAGTATGCCCAGGGCAGGGTGACCAGGATGATGAAAGGCCTCGGGGGTAAGACATGCAAGGAGTGGCTGAGATCACTCGGCCAGTTCAGCCTGGAGAAGAGAAGGCTGAGGGGTGACCCCCTCGGATGCTGCACCTTCCTCACAGAGAGGTGCTGATCTCTGCTGTCTGTTGCCAGGACCTGAGGGAATGGCTGGAGCTGTGTCAGGGGAGGGTTATATTGGTTATCAGGAAAAGGTTCTTCTCCCAGAGGGTGGTCGGGCACTGGAATAGGCTCCCCAGGGCAGTGGTCATGGCACCAAGGCTGCCAGAGTTTTGGTTTGTGTAGGATGCTCTCAGTGATACATTTTAGTTTTAGGTAGTCCTGCGAGGAACAGGGAGCTGAACACAATGATCCTTGTAGGTCCCTTCCAACCTGAGATAATCTATGATTCTCTATTAAAGAACAAATGCAGCAATGATTACAGACATGGACATCTGCAGTCTTGGCTAGAAACCTGATTAAAATGTGTCTCCCAGCTGGAACTGAATGGAATATATTAATTACAAAGTTGGGTACTTCTAGTCAGGCTTTTTTTCCTACTTTTCCTGTTAACCTGATGGATGTCCTGTTTTTATCCTTTTCCTTCCTCTCTAGCAAAAGGTGGGAGTTACAAATACCATTGTGCCAGTCCCACATCACTTGCTATGTGTCATTGCTATTCTGAAATAGAAGTAGCACCATGTTTAAGTTGACATATACTAGAGAAAGACAGACTCTGGACATGAATATTCAGCAGATTTTTAGAAGTGTTTTAACTGGATTTAAGTTTGGTGGATGCACTGACCACCAGAATTTGGTTCCTGATCTTCCAAGGAGACTGCTAGGAAGTGCAGAAAACAAAACTCGATATAAATGAGTAAATTTAATTGTGTTAATCATGAAGTCTGACCTAGTTTTGTGAGTCATAAAAATGTTTACCTTTTATTTTCCCCTCACAGGCCATCTTCAGGTTCCAGTGTTCTAAGTAGCAACTAGTTTAATTAAAATTTAATAAAATATAGTATTGTGTCTGAAGAATTAGTTAAGAACCATAAAACTTTTTCCACTGAATAAAATGTTAAGAAGGTAACATACTAAGTATTTTTGGCTTCTCCTAGTGAGTTAACTTCTGACCAGAGAAGAAAGTTATTTTACTCAAAAAAGTAATTTGTTCAAAGATTTTGTGTTTAACTTCCAAAGCTGCCCTTTTGGCATTGGCAGCATTTCCATCTCTTACCATGTTGAATGCTCACAGGTCATGAAGCACATTGGCTGATAATGGAATCACAGTCAGATGTCTGAATTTTATAAACACCAGGAAAACTTTGAACATTTGGATGGACTCAGATGGACTTCTCTAATACTTTGAGCACCAGTGCTTGCTGAAGAGATAGTAATGACTTTCAAAGGAGAAATGCCCGAAGTAAGAGCAGGCTTGCAGCCATTATTAGTACTTTCATTTGGTGATAGAACTATCTGTAGCGTCAAATTAAAAAATTGTTGCCATAATGGATTCTGTTGCCTTGTCTGTATATAGTATGCATGAGCTCAAAAGAAAAAAAAAAATAGCCTCTGTATATAAATAACCTTTAAAAGTCTGAAGTTTATGCCAGAAATACATGCTGGCCTGTGACACAGAAATTAAGACCAAATTTTTACTTTTGCTGCTATTTGTGACTTTTTTTAACACTTAACTGTATTACAGATTTTAGCTTTCCCATAGATGATGTTATTCATACTAAAAATAATAAGTTTCTGACTGTGACTCAGTTGAACTTCAGGCAAATTTGTAACAATTTAATCTTTACAAAATGGTTCTTTGATTGTTGTCCTCTCCTGCAGCTGGAAGTGCAGTAGCATTGAATGGGTAACACTGATGATCTTTGCTACTGTTTGTAAGAACTCCACACTTCGGGACGTTTATTGGCCTAATACACTACACCCTTCGGAGACCTGTGGAAATGCAATGGGTATTTTGCATAGCTGCTCCTTTTAACCAAAAAGAAGGTTGCACATGGTCCATGGAGCTGCAGCAGGCTGATGATTGGTAGAATAAGAAGGAAGTAGCTGGTATGATTTCATTAAATGTGGAGACAATTATTTTTATGGAATAAGGTATTACAACCTGAGTCCCTTTCCATCTCGCATATGAGAGATGTTGGTTTATTGTAACAGCTTTAATGTACGATCTGTCATCTTTCGGTTTTGTTCTAGAATTGTAATGATTTCTCTTGAGGGAATAAAGCAAATTTAGAATCATAAAATTGTTTAGAATTGAAACAGAATTGAAAACAAGCCGTAAGGTCATCAAGTCCAACCATTCCCTCAGCACTGCCAAGGCCCCCACTAACCATGTCCCCAGGTGCCACATCCACACATCTGTTAGATCCCTCCAGGGATGGGGACTCCACCCCTACCCTGGGCAGTCCATCAATAATGTGTAACTCTTATAATAATCATGAAGTCTTTTCTTCTTGCAGTAGAGCTTCTTAATTGTGTTCAGCCTGAAAGTGCGAGGTGACTGTGCTTCCTTATTCACAGCCATTGTGACTTTGCATGCTGTCAGCTCAGCACATTGTAATTTTATTTTGTACATACACAACCCTAAGCTGAGCTTCTGCACCAGCAGCTCTGGCCTCTTTTTAGTGACGACAACCAATGGACAGTATGGATCAAGTAAGGGAATTGAGTGTGCAGTGTCAAAGTATTTCTTCAGAGCTCAGCCCAAAGCCATTGAAGAGGGAAATCTTGTTGAGGAAGGCCAAGACACAAAGCTCTTCTCCTGCTTGAATGACTGCTCAATCCAGGAATAAATATTTCTTATCTCTTATGAAACTGGCTGCAATATAGTTTTTGTAAAAGCTGTGAAATTTAGTATTTACCTTTGTGCTCTTATACTCTATTTTAAATTATATGTACAGCAAAAATGCCTCAGTAGCCAGCTTTAGTCTATTCTGATGAGTTTTCTGTAGTTGATAATTAGTATAAATTTAGGATCATCTGTTCAACCATTTCAGCTTCATTTACAGTAGCCATGATTCCAGTGTCACTTTTTGTGTCCACTGCAGATTTCATCAACTTTTGCATTTTGTTTGTTAATGACACTTTGTAAAACAAGATGGTCATAGTGGGTTTAGTGTCTGCACAGTTACCGGAGGCATTTGTGTTAACCTCTCACTCCTAGAATCTATTGCCTAAGACGGTCATGATATAGGTATTTTGGATATCCTACTTTTTTTGCTTTGAACTCGTTGTTAATGTCTGTTGTCTCTTGAAATTTAACTCTGATGGAGTTCCCTATGGCCAGAGGTGGATGTTCCCTATAGCTGGAGGTCAATACTTCCAGCAGAATAGACCTAGACACTGCAGAAGGTGTTTATTCCTTTGTGTGCATTTGACAGGTGAAAGAGGGAGGACAAGCCCTCCATCAGTACCTTTATTCACCTACCTTAAGATGCAACTTGGCTGTTGAGAGCTGGAAAGGGTTGGAGCTGAATGGCTCCAAAAACTCTGCTCTAAGTATCTGCTGTTCAGCAGTATACAGTCCTAGTTTTTGCCTTTTTCCTTCTGGAAGCCCATCGTGGGGCCCCATTTTCTCTGAGAAGCAGTTAATTCATGGACAGGGCATCCGGATGGGACTCTTGTACAGCCAGGGGTACTGGCTTGATGAATTCTGCTTTGTTTGAAACAGTCATCAGTCAAGAGTCAAACCCCAAACTCTAAGGATGAGACCAAGTCAGATTCCTTGTTTTGCTCACTTCCTAAACCAGCTGTATCCATCTGGATTAGAGACGTTAATTTGATTTTCTTATTTACAAGCAGCAATTTTATTGTTTTGATTCATGATACCCCCAGAACTGTTGGTGTTATGTTCCAGGATAGCCCCAGGACTGCTTGCAGGAGTAGGTTAATCATACTGGAGAGTAATTTGCAGTGTTTTGGGATAATGAGGAAGGATGATCTCACTGGAAAATCACATTATGTTAATTGCTTAATATGTGAGCGTTTCTTCCCCTTTTCTGTCTGCATAGAGGGAAAAAACCCCAGTTAAGTGGAAATTCAAGCTTTTTAATGATTAAGCAAAATGGCTCAAGATATTTTCATAGTAGTCTAAAACTCCCCCTGAGAAAGACCCCTTTAGATAAACAAAAATTTTAGTGCAAACTTTTGTTCAGCTTCTGTGAGTAAGTTACTAAGTATCCAGCTCTCGGAAGAATGTGGTGACCACACATCTATTCGGTGCATGGGGACAGTGCTGACTCCCAGCATCTCTGTGTGCCTTCACCATCTCCTGCTGGCATCTGAGCTGTAGGAGCTGACGGGGAGTGTGCTGTCATCCCTGTCCACTGTGGGACGCGAAGTCTGCTGCATCTCAGAAATGGTACTTAAGTTCTTAATTAGCTCTTAAACTCTTAATAATGCAGGATGGGTTATGCTCAGCTGAAGGATGGTGCCTCCTTAGCTTGCTGCGAAGCTGATTGTGTCTATGATTACATCTGTTCTTTAAATCTCCTGAGGGATATTGCTTCTTGGTTTTGTAATGAAAGGAATTTAGAAAAAATATTCTGTTGATGCTGTTTCCTGTGGTTCTTGGGTTTATTTATTAATCACTTACTTGGGGAATTATTTAGGATGCATTCTAAGATGTACCTGATTGTCCTTTTAAATGCTTCATACATTACTTTATTCTGGAAAGGAGGATAAATGGTTGTTTTTCTGAAAAGAGATTTCTAATTGATTGTAGATTAAACTAGTAATGCTCCTTGCACTTAGGTTGCTTCATTTATTTTTGTTAGAACCCCTTTTCAATTTCTAGTAGCTGTGCTAGACTTCTTGGGCTGGATGTCTGCAGGCTGAGATCATAATCTGCTGATAAAAATCTAACTAGATAAGTAACTAGGTTTTCTCTAATATAATCAGAGATTCTAACTGAGCATGCCATTTCCCTCTAGGACTGGACGTTCTGCTGAGGTGTTATCCTGAGATAAAGAATGCATCGTATTTTTCAGCCTTTTGGAGTAATTTTTTAAATCCACATTATAGGGACTTCAGAAATGCAAACCAAGTACCAAAATTAGGAAAAGCCAGAATAGTATGCTTGAACCTAAATGAGTGAAAGGCAAGAGTCAGAGCAAGGCTTCTGTCTTGCTGACTCTTACTTATGGTCTTGCTGTTCATAAACACGAGTTCCAACCTAGAGAGCTGGATTCTGTATTAATAAATAATTTTAGAAGAAACCCTTCTTTAGAATTAAAAAAAATCCACTTCAGTCAAACTTTTGGCAGTGAATCATGTGTTCTTTTGTTTTGGATGTCAGCATTGTCAGCAAAGGTCAAATGTGCTGAGCAGTCTCCACAGCTGCCATGGAAATCAGCTGGAGCTGTGCCTTGGATACCAAGAGCACTATGAAAGTGCAAAGTACAACTGTGCTTCATTTTACAACATGGGCATAGGAGGTCAGCACTTACTGTTAAAACAATTCTGAGATAATAGGGACAATAAATAGAACCACTGTAATTATTTATTGACTGTCAGCATCATGCTACGCCTCCCAAACCTGTGCTCTATTTATAAAGTCTTTGACATGTAATTTCTTCTGTCGATTTAAACTTGTGGTATTTATATTGCTAGCCTCTTCGAGTATCAATTAGGAAATACACGGGAACACTTTACAAGTGCTTGTGAAACAAACTAAGCCAAATGTTGGCAGTATCTCAGTGCATCTTTGCATGACTGTGTCACTGAGACCGTGGGAAGGTTTAAAGAGGTGCCTTTGTGATGCAGATGTATTTTGATGGTCTGAATAATCACTAATTTTTTAAAAGTGAAACCAATCTGAATCTTTTTTTTTCTTTTTTGCCTTATACCCTTTCCACATGATCATGTTGTTTGCAGGTGTTACTGACTTTGCCCTGAAAAGGGAAGTCTCTCCTGCTCTTTTAAAAAAATCTTTGTAAGTAGCCATAGAGCTATCAGCAACAAGAGACCTCAGTATGTTCTGTTGCTGGATGAATATCTTAAAAATTATGACTGCATGGATATCTCAAAAATTACTTCGCTTTTTTCTCCTCCTGAGAGGCTTTCCGAAGTATGCAATTTATGCTTTTTTCACTTAAAAATAGTAATTTAAGGAACAGGAAGGGAGCAGGGAAAACCCAATCTGTTTTGGCACAATTAAAATAATGTTCTGATGTGACAAACTGTTCCATCCTTTTAGGTGTTTTGGAACTTTACCATTCAGCTCACCTAAGTGTGAAACTTCTCATTTGAATACTTATTTTGAAAGGCAGACAGATCTTGTCTGGGGAGAGGAAAGTGTGGTTGGTGGGTGTTTTTTATAACAGCTTCAATCGTTACTTTTGGAGTGAAGACATGGCTCCATTAACTATTTTCAACATAAGCAAGTGCTTATGGTTAAGTAATGGGCCCTTGCAAACCCAACATTGAGCGCCTTCAATACACTGATCAGTTTTAATAGACACAGCTGTTTCTGATGAGGTATGAGTTGTCTAGATATCACAGTTTGCCTCTTTATAAACCTCAGTAGGGTATTCTGTATTGGTGGCTTTGATAAATGCATTAATCTGAACTTTTCAAAAGCTCCAGAGCCATTTTCACTCATAATGCTTTAATTGAATTCAAAGTGTTGTTGGTGAGAGTAACCAAACTCTGATTGCTCTGACAGTATTTCTGTGCAACACTTGTGTATGTACTGCATTGAAACGTGTTAGGTTCATTTTCCTGTCCCGAATCCTAAGGAGTTTTGCACTTTTCCAAAATGAGTACACAGAATTGTACCTCAACATTAACATGAGCATTCACTCCAATTTGAAAAGCCATGTCTCTCAGAATTCATCTCTACTGGCCTCCATCATTAAATTAGTAGTGTTGCTTATTTAAATGTTGCTCATATTTCATATATTAGGATGGGAAATCACAAACCCTGAGCTGTCAGCTGCCCATGCTGCCTCATCTCTATGGAACAGCCTGAACAGTCTATCAGGCAATATATATCATGTGTATAATAAGGTTTGGGGCTTTTTTGAATCTGGTGGTAGTTCCTGTCTTCTCCAGATGCACTTGGCCTCCTTTCTCGGTCTCTATCTATGGAAATACATATATGTAGACAAGTAACACGTCTACAGCACACCCAGTTGCTTGACTCAGCCTGGTTTCCAGACAGCCAAATTTCAGAGAAATTGGAAATTTTGGAGACATTGGAACTTTGTGTAAATGCAGTGGATATGGGCATTAAGGTGAACAGCTGCCTCTGTAGCAAACCTCAGCTCCTCATTCCCATCCTGAGTACCATCCTGCCTCAGCCACCAAATATCCCTGTTATCTATGTGTGTGCACCAATCATCCATCTAGGCTGGACAGGTGTTTACCTGGGGTTCCTGTGGCTGTCATGTAGCTGCTCCTGATGCCGTGCCTCTCCCTGGCACGGGTTACACTCCTTGTTAGAACTGCAATTCCCACAAGCAATCCAGCTCTGAGCATCAGAAGTTGACACATCATATGTCCTGCTGTTGGAATTTTCCTTGTCTCCTGCAGCCCTGAAGAACCCAGTGAGGTTTTGTATCTTTTAAACCCCTCCGTATTCCTGCATTTCCACATTGTTTCTAATGTTCTTTAGACAAAAAGGGACAAACTGTGACGTCGGCTGATGAATAAATCATCTCCCTGTGCCCATCCAGAGATAGCCTCAGAGCCTGGCAGAACTTAAGGGCATATTTGTACCCTGAAGTGTGGTTAAAAATACCTAAGCTGATTCCAAGTAATCTGGTGTGTTCATGCAGTATTCCTGGCATGGTACTGGGCCAGGACCTAGGTGGCTTTGAGAAGGGTTGGCTCTGAGAGGCATCACTGGTGGTGTAGCTGTGTGTTCATGCCACTCGAGGTAGCTCACGCGTCCCTGTGTGGAGCTGTACTGCTGGGTGTGCTGCGCTTGCTCACCTGTGACATGGGCACAAAGCTCCATGCTGACTACTCATGACATGCTGTCTTACCCCAGCTCTTACTGAGGCTGTGCTTCTACTGCCTGTGGGCTTTTTCTGAAGCATTAAGAGATGCAGGCAAGAGCATAATCTCCCAGAATTTTGCAACAGCTCTGAAACTGCAGCTCCATAATCTTTGTCAAATGTCTTTGCCTACACTCAGGTGGCAGGAGAGTTAGGCTACTTGGCCAGGTTTCCTTACAGTGTTTGAAGAAGGGCTATGCGATCTGAGTTCTCAGTGAAGCATTTAAGTTTGTATCATCATTCGGTGGTTTGTCCAAGTTATAAAAGCTTAGGTTGATGTCCTCATAGCTGGGCTGATTCTCAGCATAGGTGAAGGTTTCAGATCTGAGAGTTTATTACCACTGAAAAGGAGCCATGTCACCCCTCCTTACACCTTTATCACTTAGTTTGTGTTAGCAGCAGCACTTGTTGGACTCTAATACCACTGCTTAATCCAACAGAAAAATATCCACCAAAAAGCCCATCCCATCCCCATGTCCAAAACTTCCACCCTAACCTGGGGATTCTTCTGCTGTTAGTCATCTGAACCATCACAGAAGCTTTTCAGCATCACAGGTGGTTGAAAGAGAGGTGCAGGGCTGCACAGCAAGAGGGTGAGAAAGAGAAAGGCAGGTAAAGACAATCGAAAGGGCCTAGGATCTCCACTTTGGGGAGAGTGAGGTTGAAGAACAAGAGTTGAAGTGCTTTCCCATGGGATCAGTTGCCCACACTTGTGATGTTGTGCCTTGCAGAAATAGTTCACATTGCGACACTTCATTTCCCTGTAGTTTTAATATAATTTACTCCTGTCCGTGGATTTATTTTGGGGTTTTTTTGCCATTTCTAGGAAGAAACCACTCCCTGTGAGGTTGGTGAGGCCCTGGCACGGGGTGCCCAAAGAAGCTGTGGCTGCCCCATCTCCCTGGAAGTGTCCAAGGCCAGGTTGGACAGAGCTTGGAGCAACCTGGGATAATCGAATGTGTCCCTGCCCATGGCAGGGGGTGGGACGAGATGGGCTTGAAGGTTCTTTCCAACCCAAACCATTCCATGATTCTGTGATTTCAGTGGGAGAAAGAGCAGGCAGAGAAAGTCAGTGAAAAGCAGGTTCTAAGAATGTACTTCTCTCTGCCAGGGAAGAAGCCAGCTGATAGTAGTGCCTATAGTTGGCTGTTAGTTACATACTGCTTGTACAGGAGTCTTTAGTATATGGACAAGCAAATTCCCAAAGAGCTTACAGTTTTTCTGTTGAACTGTGAGATAAATAGCTTGCCTCTCAAGTATGTATGTCTGTATGTATATAAATACATTGTTTTATACGAGCCAGATTGTGGCCTCTTTCACATTGCTTTTGGCAGAACAGGTTTTCTGTGTTGTTCTACAAACGGCATCCAAAATACTTTGTGGTAACCCAGCATTGAGGAAGGCGTTTTTTCCTTAAGTTATTTCCATAAAGTTATTTTTAGATGTATGTATATATATATGCATATGTATACACACACATCCTCCTTGCACATCTGTGATTCATCTACAACTGACAGATGATGATTGCCATAGGTATTACTAAAATAATGTGTGATTTCTTATTCGAGGAATTCTTTAGAATGACAAATCCATGGATGCAGAATCAGGCTCATACTGACCACGTGTATATCCATGGAAACAAAACTGTCTTAAATTAAAATAAATCACACAGTTGTGTTTCCTACTGAGTTTGTCATGACACAGCTGCAGAGGGGGGATTTTCCTTTAAGTGCTTTATCAAGATTCAGAATTGACCTTGGTTTACTATTTGCTTCCAGATTAAATAGGGAATGGATGCTTGACTCCTATACAGATCAAGTCCCTGGGCTTGAAAAGCCTCCTTTAAATTAGAATTAGTGGTTGTCAGGTAATTCTTCTGAGCACTTCATCATGCTATAATTATTACTTGGAAATTTTCAAATTTTCTGTCACATTATCCTTCTATTTGACATCAGAAATTTCTGCCCAGACAGTTCTGCCGTGAAACTAATACCTCTCATCTGTAGGCACCACACACCTCCTGGCCTGCACACAGCAAGAAATAGAAGCTTGTGTGTTAAAAATGCTGCAGGAGCCAAATTCACTGTGCAGGAGCTTGTTCCAGTGTTGAGTACATAACATGTACTTTTACAATTTGTGACTGGTACACATGTTCTTCAAATTAGAATATGGCTTATCAGTATTAATTGGGAAAGTGATTCCAGAGATGAAGCTGCAGATACACATCAAGGAACTTCTCCCACAGTCTAATCCTTTTTATAACCATTAATTGTTCTTTCAATTAAATTCTTCTTTAAATTTTAAAATTTTAAATAGATATATTTTATATATAAAAATTATATTAATATATATTATTATATGTATAATATATAATAATATAAAATAAATATATTAAAATAATATATATTAAAATAAAAANAAAGTGATTCCAGAGATGAAGCTGCAGATACACATCAAGGAACTTCTCCCACAGTCTAATCCTTTTTATAACCATTAATTGTTCTTTCAATTAAATTCTTCTTTAAATTTTAAAATTTTAAATAGATATATTTTATATATAAAAATTATATTAATATATATTATTATATATATAATATATAATATATAATAATATAAAATAAATATATTAAAATAATATATATTAAAATAAAAATATATAATTATAATTAATAAAATTAAATTTAAAAATTAAAAAATTAAATTCAATTGTTCTAAAAAGTTCTTTCAGTTAAAAAAGTATTGAAAGGGTAAGGACTTTAAAACATTTGAGAAATTTTCTGTTTGTGATTTATGCAGGCTCAGCATTAGCAAATGTACAAAAAATGTTTCTGCATAATTTTGTTGGAAAGTATAATCTGGAATGGGTCCACATTAAAGCATTTTTAAAATAAATTCCTCTAATATTTCTTTGGTTTCTCTCCAGAGGGATCTAAGAAACTCCAAGGACCAATTTCAAACCATGAAAAAAATCTGGTTTGGAATGATGTATGTTATTGATGCTGCCAACCGTCCCTCAGAGGTGCCAGAGCTGATTATGAGCATCCTTGAAATCTTGGGAAAATCCTGTCATCTGTCAAAACATGGACTTTATAGCCATTTGTTCTGTTAAATTCTTTTTAGGTTCCCTGAAGGGTGCAGCAGAAGCACTGATTCCCCTTCGAATGGCTGCTCACAGCCCAGCTGCTGGGATTGGCAGGGGGAGTTAGGGGAGAAACCTTTTGGCACCAGGGTAGTTGTGGTCCCAGCCACGGTGTCTGCAGGTATTTTGGACAGTCTTTAAGGTCCCTTCCAACCCAAGCCTTTCTGTGGTCCTATTCCAGCAGAGTTCTGCTCTGGGAGAGCAGGGTTGCACCATTAATGCTATGAATGTGATACATAAAGTTTATTATTTATTAATCAGTTCTGTAATTCTCATGTTCTCGAATAATTTTCCCTAGCTCGGTGTAAGCTATTTGCATTCTTCAGATCCCACAAGTCTGTGAAAGTGCAAAATGAAAAATACACCATGGGTAATGATTTTTGCAGTCACCAAATTGTATATTAATTGTATTTTTTCACCAAGAAGAAGAGTTACACATTTTAAGACCTTTCTCAATTTTACATGTTTTACCACAACTATTTCTGTCTTTTCTGTTCCTAGCATTTCCAACATAAGCAAACAGAAGGGAGAAATAACTCAACATGTTGCAATATCAACATTGCAATATCCTTTCAGGTTTGGGTGTTTTTTTTTAGTTTTAGGGTATTCAGAGCAACCGTGGGTGCTTTTGTACTGAGGAGGAAGGGATATCTTATGGCAGGAGCCCAGAAAGGAGAGGTGAGCCCAAGATGTCTCAGAACTTTAGGCTTACACTTCACAGATCATTTTATCAAAGCAGATTGATTCCTGGGCTATATAAACCAGGCAGCACAATGCTGACTGCTGGTTTTCAGGGGGGAGGAGGAGTTTAGTTCATCACTGGTGGACATCATGCTTCCTATTTTCTGAAATTAATTTATTTGGGAATGAGTGTGAAGAGATGTTTAGATTAAGACAGATAGTGATGATTTCAGGGTTAAGCCATTGAACTCCTGGGGACCAGGTGCACCCTATCAATCACGACCTCGTGTCTGCAGAGAAGATAAGAGACTGCACTTACGTTTGACAGTGCTGCGTGACTCCTGGAACCCAGCCGATTCTGAACCCCATCCCAGGGCTTCACACTCCTGTTCCTCCCCTTGCCCGTGCCTGGCACTGGTGCTTGCACCCCCTCTGCTCCGCTCTGCCAGCCAGCACATCCTCCAGAGCCCCACACTGCGCTTGCGCCCGTCCTCCAGCGTTTGGTACACCCAGTTGGGAGTAAAGGCAGCCGCATTGTTAAGGATGAGTGAGACCAGGGCTACCAACACGGCTGTGGCTACCAGTTTCTGGACAGTCATATCTGACTGTCAGCTTGCTGCCAGTCTCTAATTGCAGAAGACACGAGGTCCCAGTCAGCTGCAGCACATTGAAATTGGGCTGGGAACAGGCGGCCGCGCTGGGGTGTTACGGGGGGCTAGAGGACATCACCGTTCATTCTTGAAGTCAACTCCAGATGGGTTTCTGACCAAGGAAACGAGAATTTTGTGAGGTAGATAGGAGAATTCCATAAAATAAGAACACAAAGAAGCTTTTTTAGGTCCTTCCCAGCGTTGACTTATCCACCTTCTTGCACTTTCATAAGTAATGCCAGTCCCGTGGTGAACTGGATGACAGGGAGGTCCATTCCGTGTTGGATGGGGCGAATCCAGACAGAATCCAGTCTCGGGGCAGGAGAGCCTGAGCTGAGGTGGGGCAGAGGCGGGATGGGATGCTCGCCGTAGCCTGCCAAGCGCCGGGTCCTCCAAGCCAACCAGTGCTGCTCCAAAAGCCTGGGTTTGGGTGCAAACTTCAGAATATCCTGCAAACGGTGACAGATGTCATCCTCTCAAAGCCAAGCCGAGCCAGAGGGGAATGCGGTCATCGCAAAGGTGGTCTGCAAGTCTGGAGTATCTCGAGGAGGTTGCTCTGCCGTGTCCCTCTCCAAAGAGCCGAGCTGTGAGTGCCGGGACGAGAACAGCCACTGCGGTGAGGAAAAGGCCCCCCCACCTCCCCACCAAGAGGAAATGGCTGTTTTTGTGGCTCGTTTTTGTGAGCCTCCGGGCGTAGTCGACTGCAAAAAAAAAAAAAGAGCCACTGCCACGGCAGTCAAACATTAACAGGATGTGTTTCCTGAAAGGAAAAGACTATGGAGACTTCTAAAGTTGTCTCTCCTCCCCTCGGAGAGCCCCCTCCCCGCCTCACGCCTCCTCCCCTCGCCGCTGCCCCCAGCAGGGCTGCCAGGGCCCGCAGCGTCTCGGGGAGCCCGAGGAGTACACGGAGCTCCTCGGGAAAAGGAGAGAAGGAAATCCCAGTGTCAGCCCTCGGAGCATCAGCTCTGTGGAAGCGGATTGAGGAGGGGGATTTTGAAATACCTTTTACTAGAAGCAAAGCAATGTTGGGGTTCGCTGCTGGACAGCGCGACGAAAGCGCTGCGGGGGTGCCCTGATGTCCGCGTCCTCTCTGCACCGTAGGAGGGACCGTGGCAGATAAAGAGGGAGTATAAAATATCGAGATTTTCAACCCGATAACAAAACAGTTTGGGGGTGTCTGCAAAGGCAGGGGCAAGTGTTGGGGCGTGAGTGAGGTTGAGAGTCGCTGCACGGTGCCGGTGCGGGGCTGGCACAGCCCGAGCCCGAGCCCGAGCCCGAGCAGAGCCTCGAGGGACGCTGCGCACCCCGCTCGGTGCCCAGGGCTTGGAAACGCCGCTGCCGTGTGCCTGAGGGGATGGCCCTGCTGACAGCCCAGCCCGGAACGGACTGCCACAGGGCAAGGCAGGTGCTGCGCTGATAAACAGGTCAAAGAGAGCAGCTGAGGCGTTCCAAACTGTCCTGGAGCCCGGATGTTTGCAGAGGGGTCTTGCCCAGGCTGGCTCTCCAAAGGGCTGTTCGCTCTTCCCATCAGCTGCCCCGGCAGCACCGGGACGGGGACAGGGATCCTGGTGGGCACTGCCCTGCGGCCGGGCGGTAATGCCTGGGGTTCTGCCCGTCCTGAGCTGAGCCGGGCACGGCTCTTCAGGCTGCCTAAGGACCGCACGAGTGTAGCATTGCCTCGTACACAGTGAACCGAAGGCACGACATCCGGCCGGCGCTGCCGAGACCTGGCACAGACCTAGGGCTTGGCACGGGAGTTCACATCCCTGTAATCAGTAACAGTAGATTAGAAACTGATTCAATTTTATAGTGGCTCGGTCTTACCAGGCAAGAGGCTTTGCCCTTAACCAAGTGATCTGCCCCGACCCAATACACAGAAGCAAACTGGTCTGAAATTTTTTGCAAGGCAACATTTTATTTCCAAGACTTGTTGGTGAGAGACGGGGGGGAAATTCCAATAAAGCTATATGCTCCTATAATTAGTTTTCAGCTACTGATATTGAATGTACTAACCTGGCTATGAACTCAACCCTCCTCCATGTGCTCTGATAATTTTTAATCTTTAAACAAATTCAACTTTAAGTACTTCGAGCAACTTCATCCCTTGAGAGTATGATAGCATCTTTGGTTTCTCTTTTTCGCTGTGATTGGTCATGTTTCTGTACATTTCCGGTTTTAGAACTTTCAGTATAAACACACCAGTGTCTGCCATTCTTCAAAGAAATTTCCTACCAGCAATGACCATATTTCCATATTTTAAACCCCTTGGGTTATTTGCTGTTATGGTTCTGTGTTTATCATAAGCCAGGGATTCAGCAGCAAGGCAGACGATTTTTATATACAGATAATGCCAGGAGAGATTTACCTTTAGGGAAAAGTCACACACCTGCTTCTGCCTCTCCCCATTTGATTTCTGTGATTTGATGAAGTCTGAGTGTGTATTTTCAGCAGGGCCCAAGCTTCCTTCTCACGTAACATTTAAAAAAATAGCAATTATGTTTTACAAAGGCTGAACAAATCAGTCTAATCATAGAATCATAAAGGTTGGAAAAGATAAAGTCCAGCCATTGCCCCAGTCACAGACTCATGTCCCCAAGTGCTACATCCACACAGCTTTTAAGTCCCTTCAGGGATGGTGACTCCACCACTGCGCTGGGCAGCCTGTGCCAGTGCCTGACCACCCTTTCCATGAAGAAATTTTCCCTAATATCCAATTTAGACAGTATGGGAATCCTGATCCTTAATAAAAAACAACCTTAGTGAATGCTTCTCTACTGACAAACAGGCAGTGGGATGTGCATTTTTCAGCACTCGCTGCATTCTGTGGGGCACAGGGGTTTGTGTCATACAACCCACACGGAGCAATCTCTTGGTGTTGGTTTTATGAGGGTAGGTTTGGAACAAAGCTATGTATTCAGTGGGATATTAGAGATATATTCTGTGAAGCTGCTTTATCAAATGCTCTGTTTCTGCCAGGGAAGAGTTTTTAGGAGTAGCCTCGTCAGCTTTCAGTGTTTGGATCATCCATGAAAAATGCCTGACTTTTCTTAGAGTAGTTCATGTAATATCATTAACACTATCAAGAGTTTCATTGAACTGTTACAGCTTTTCATCTATTACTTAGTTCCTTATTGTCTTTTAGTCCCATGGAAAGATACAACCAGAATCCCATAAATGCATTTTAAAAGCGTCAAACCTAATTTAGCCACGTCAGATAAAACCTCATTTTCTCAAGTCCTTAGTTTTCCAGTCTAGTGGAAGGTGTCCCTGCCCATGGCAGGGGTTTGGAACAAGATGGTTTTTAATGTGCCTTCCTACCCAAACTATTCTGTGGTTCTGTGATTATCTATAATATAACATTATAGGATGCAATATTAATTTGTTATATATAATGTTTATATTATAGGGACCAGTTCAACAAAGTGGGGCCCAAATTGAAAAGAGAGATTTTTTTTCTACCCTGATCCTGATCAATGTTCATTTTCCAAATATAGCTCATTAAAGAGAGAGAAAAGGTTTTTCAGTGAGATGCTTCAGACATATAAATCTCCAGCATCTCTAAATAATATTCCATTTTTTTCTTTAAACTTTCGTGCTAAATAGGCAATGAAAAATATATGGGAACAGAAGGGTTTGTGAGATCAGACTGTGGATGCTGTAAACACAGTTCACACAGAAAAACAGATGTGAAATGTCAGATACAAAGCAAGGAAACTTCCATCAGATATGTGGTAAAATTTGTGTCCACTCTTAAAAGGCATCAACATTTGCTTCCCAAATCCCTGGCACTGTGGATGTGGCCTGGAACCTGGGGAGCTTGGGGTGCAGCAGTGGATGGTGCATCCCTGTGCCTGGTGGGGGGCTTGGGGCTCCCAGGCTGCTCAGGATGCCTTCCCATGGCCCCGCTCCCACTGCTGCTGCGCCTGGGCTTCATTAAGTTTCCAGCTTTGGCTGATGAAGTACAGATGTGAGAGTCTTTCCAAGGGGGATGAAAGGAGGAGGAGGGGAGGAACAGGAAATTCCTGGGGTCAGAGTTGGAGGCAGGGAAAAATATTACTTGGCATTTTATATGGACAGCAGGGCCAGGCCTGGAAAGGAGAGTTGCTGCCTTTTAGGGATGCATGGACAGATTTGTCTTTCTCGCTACACTAGCAGCTGTTGGGAGATAAACTGTAGTTTTCCCTGGGATTTAAGTGAACCTGTTCAGCACCTCCTGTTCCTTCACCAGACCCACATCCATCTGCCCACATTTCTGAGGGGCAGCACAGCTTGCCCTGGTGCTGGAGATGTGTGCCTGCCAGGGAGGTTGTGCATCTCAAGGCTGAGGTTGGTCTTCTTGAAACCCAGAGAGACATGGAAGTGGGTTGTGGGTGCTCCCAGGATCCCTTCCCCTCCTCTTCCTTCCCCTTTCCTCTCCATGTACCTTATGGGAGCACTGTCCTTCTTGTGAAGGGTGTGTCTGCTGGAAAGAACCAGTCTCTGCTGCAGCTGCATGGGGAGCACGGCTGTTGCTCTGCCCTGTGCAGCTGCTAACCAAACCCAGTGGGGTATGGGAACTCCTCTGGGCAGAGCAAGTCTGGGTTCCTTAGGTGAAACACTCCTTCAGGCGTTTCTGCAGGGCAGAAGCAGGAGAAGGAGTGGTCAGAGGGAGTCAGTTGTCTCACATGCCATGGGTTCTTTTGCTGGTGAGCTGCTCTGATCATGTCTCTCATGATGACATGATGATTTTTTGCCTTTTCTTTTATACCCCTTTTATAAAGCTTTTTATAGCTTTCTATATACTTAGTGTTTTTTAGCCTACATTTGTAGACTTATTTTGTTAAGAGACGAAACATCTTAGAAACCCCAGACACCAAGGACCTCTCCAGAACACATTTTGTAAACTAAGATAGAACCATCCCGGGGAAGGTTCCTCAGGGAGGGGGGCTCATTCCAGCCTCTCATTGGGGAATCTTTGATAGATATGCCAATTAGTAAGACCTGTAACGTTATACCAGATCTATTATGGGTGTGCATTGCAGGGTGCATTTCGGTGCATTCCACCTGGACGTGGTGCACCTAAGGATCCTTAAAATAAATACTGAAGTAAAACCCCTTTTTCCCTTCTAACCGTGTTTGATTCTTGATTTTAAGACCAGGAGAAGGCATCACTTAGAATCTTAGAAACATGGAATGGTTTGGGTTGGAAAGGACTTTAAGGACCATCTAGTACCAACTCTCTGCCATGGGCAGGGACACCTTTCTTTGGTGTTCCTCTTGTCTCTTGCTGTGGTCTCTGTGCTGGGTGAGTCCATGCAAGCTGTGCTCTGCTGTGAACACTCCCAAATTCAGTGTCTTTGATGCAGT
Organism: Dicrurus megarhynchus; assembly: GCA_013399195.1. Classification (NCBI taxonomy): domain Eukaryota; kingdom Metazoa; phylum Chordata; class Aves; order Passeriformes; family Dicruridae; genus Dicrurus; species Dicrurus megarhynchus. The sequence goes on from VXAD01007228.1 coordinate 177,183, forward strand.
TTGAGCCTGGTGTGCTCACTGCCTGCCCAGCTGGGGTGGCAGAAGGCACTGGCAGAACAAAACCAACTGCAGAGCAAATCAACTGCAGATGTTTCTCCCTCTGAGTTTGTTGGTGCTCCCAGCATACCCACAGCCGGAGCCTCTCAGGTTCATTTTGCAAAGGGTTTGGAGTGGAGAAGAAAGAGGTGGGATGGCAAAAACTCCAGCTCCTCAGGGCAGAGGTACCTGGGTGCCCATGTGGCCCACAGGCAGGTGCGTGGGGGACAAGAGCTCCCAAAGAGGAGTTCTAGGGGCAGCTGCTCCTGCTCAGCAGCTCCTGCTCAACTGTTGCCATCCAGGAAAGCGTAACACAGATGAGGGATGATGAGCAACATCTCCTAAATCCTGCTGTGACTCTCTGCACACTGTTATCTTTTAACTTTGTACTTTAAAATACACTGTGTAGTCTATTTCCTCTCAAAAGTTTCCACTCCCTGTAGTCTAAATAAGAATTCTCATCCACTCGCCTGTTTGAGCCCATGAACTCTCTTCTTCCTGCATGGAGGGACTTGAGAATCCTTTCAGAAAAATTTCAGTCCATTTCCTTTCAGAAACTCACTGTTAGTCAGCTTGACAAAGCCCAGCACAGACGTGCATTCCTTCACCCAGAGCCAGCTAGCTGTTGGCAGCTTCTTCTGGCACACTGCAGAGCTTGGAAAATGTACTTCTCCTCATGTGCTGTGAAGCACAGTTGTGCCCAGGCACAGCTTTGAGCAGCTTTTCCTAAGGACAGAACTCAACTGGCTGTGTTGGTCAAAGCCAGGTGAACATAACTAACACCATGTTAATCATGTCAATGTTCTTTAAAGGTGTTTTTCCCTTCTTTCCCAGTTCCAGATACAGATAGTGTCTGGAACAAAAGAGAAACCAGTTCCAACTTCTCAGAAATTAGGAAGGTCATATCTGCTGACACAAGCAGAATTTCTGTATTGAGTGGTGATGCAGAGAAGGATCTAGCACTGTCAGGCCCTTCCAGGTCGTGAAATGACCATGCTTTATTTCCATGTTCCTTTTGGCTCCTCAGCCGGGGAGCTTGGACATATGAAAGAAGAGCACGAGGAAGCTGTATTTGAATACTATTCAGTTGTAAGAAAGGCAGCACTCAGACATGCATTTTTGCTTTTCTAAACCAGGAACACTTCTGATTTTTCTGAAATTGGTCCCTGATTTATTGCTTCTGTTCTTTTTTTATTTTCTCTATACCGTTTGTCCTCGGTGAAGTCTGTATCATTTATGTTGATTACTACCTGAAACCTTTGTACGAGTTGCACTGCAAGTAAAAGATGCTCGGATTCTAAAGCAAATTATGCAAATAATTTTTCCTGTGCCTTTTCTTAGTGTATGTGTTGGAGAGCACATCAGGGTTCACCTGTTCTGCTGCTTCCCGGTTAGTCACTTTCCCCTGTTTGTGCAGGGCTTTCCCACAGCCACTGGAAACAGAAAAACATTTTAATCATAGGAAAACGGGAAGGGAATTTGGTGGCAGGATGTAAAGTGTCATTCTATTCTATTATTTTCTTATTTTTTTCCTGCTTTTAAAATTTAGATCTTTACTTTGTGCTGTGGTGGTGTCTGAGAACTGCACAGACCATACCTCTGCTGAGGGTGATACTGAAAAAAACCTTATTTTGAATGCTTATGGGTTTTTTTTAGTCAAACATACTGCATGAAATTCTGAAGATCCTCAAATGTGAATAGAATCTGTGAAAATCTTTGCTTGTCCTGCTCTGTGATGGTCAGTTCTGTCGTGGTCCTTCTGCTGAGCAATTCTGGCAGCCATTCCAGCTGGGAGCATGGTCCTCAGGCTGTCCTGCCTTGCCTGGGCAGGGGACTTTGCAGTGTTAACTGTGAGCTCATAGCCCAGAGGAGTTCTCGTTCTGAGCATCACAAAGCTTTTCTTTTTGCCCATTTTATGCAAGTTTTAAATTAGAACATGGTTGTTTGGTAATTTGTTTCCTACATATCATTCCCTATTACCAAGTAAAACAATTGGGCTCCCAATAGCTGTTCAGTATTTAAACTACTCCAGACTGCAGCAGGAGATTTCCAGTGTGAGGCTAAGACTTTTCTCATAATTTTAATTTTGATTTCTGAACATCAGTGTGGGAGTATTGTGACTGTCTATAGGCTGCAGCTACAGCTGGATGGGCACATGATAAATGTTTATATATGTGCAAACACAGAATCACAGGCTGGTTTGGGTTGGAAGGGACCTTAAAGACCATCTAGTTTTACCCACCGCTGCTTTGGGCAGGGACACCTTCCACTATCCCAGGGTGCTCCAAGCCCTGTCCAACCTGGCCTTGGGCACTGCCAGGGATGGGGCACCCTGTGCCAGGGCCTCCCCACCCTCACAGGGAAGAATTTCTTCCTAATATCCAATCTGAACCTCCCCCTTTTCAATTTAAAGCCGTTCCTCCTTGTCCTGTCCCTCCAGGCCCTTGTCCCAAGTCCCTCTCCAGCTCTCCTGGAGCTCCTTTAGGCAATGGAAGGGGCTCTTACGTTCTCCTCAGAGCCTTCTCTTCTCCAGGCTGAACACCCCCAGCTCTCTCAGCCTGTCTCCAGAGCAGTAGTATAACTGCTGTTCTTTAGACATTGGTGTAAATCAAATCCCACAATATTTCCTTAGGGTTGGGGTCATTCAGCTCAAGAACTGACCTTTGTGTGTGAGCCTGCTTCTGTTCCTCTTCAGTCTTCACACAGCAACTAGAGTCTCTGTTACACTCACCCCATTCCCAACATACTGATGGTTTCCCCTTTCTCTCTCCTCACACCTCACCTGCCTTCCAGGTGACACAATAACAGCTCTCCTTTTCTTTCCCCTTTCCTGCAGTGAGGTTGTCTGGGAGAACATGGCTCGCATGTGTGTGAAGACTCAGAGGCTCGATGTTGCCAAAATTTGCCTGGGCCACATGGGTCATGCAAGAGGAGCCAAGGCACTGCGGGAGGCTGAGCAAGAGCCGGAGCAGAAGGCCAGGGTGGCTGTGCTGGCCATCCAGCTGGGCATGCTGGTAAATCCCACAGCCGAGCTGTGAAGAGTTTATATCAGACCGTGAAAAATTACTGAGTGAAAGAAACTGCTGACTGAAGGAAACATCTTTTAAAGATGGTTTATATGTAAAACATTTAACAAAAACCTGCTTTCCTGGGGCACAAGCCTCTTCCAAGCTTAATCGTTCTAGGTTTCACTGGATTTTAAAAAGGCTATATTTTGTTATAGTTAAAATGTTTTGACAAACATGTTTTAAGCTCTGATATAGGAAACACAAGTTCCATTTTGAAATTATTTGTTTCTAGAGTGAAAGGCTAGAGCTGTGTGCTGTCACAGAGTGAGGGCTGATCTGAGGTTGTTGAAGGAGTTTAGGCAAAATAGAGTTTTCCTGCAGGACTGGAGAGCTCTGGTCAGTCACATTGATTGCCTGTGCTGTCCCAGGGATGCGTAGTCACCCACATTTCTATCCTGACATCTCCCATTGTGTGAGAAGGAACTTGGCTGGATCCAGCTCGGCCAGAGGACAAGGTCTGGCGGTTCCCCAGAGTTGGTGTATGGAACAACTGTCTCTCGTTCCTCCATCTGGAGCCCAACCTGGCAGCAAATGCACTCCAAAGTGGCCCTTGTATCTTGTGTCTGACTTATTCCCCTTGATTGCCAACAGAACTGAGATCTAAGCTGGGTTTGAGACCAGCATTGTCATGTGGATTGAAAATTGACTGGTGCTAGTTAGAGGTGTGTGTATTCCACTAATTTAATGTCTTCAGCAATGATCCATAAGAAAACCAGAAGTTTTTAGTTAGGGAACCATAAGAGATCCAGGCATATGATCTGTCAGAGGGAAAAACTAGGAAAGAATTTATGAAATAACCCACAGTCTATAGGAAATACTGAATTAGACAAAAAATAGCAAGGTGCTGTGACAGCAAAAATCAGTTTGGGGCAATGTTTGAGGAGACGCCACATCCTGGGGCCTGGATTTGATAACTCCTGTCTGTGTATTCAGGGCTGGAATGATGACTTCCACCCTTTAAGTATCTTGTTACCAGAAAAAAAAAGTTGGTGAACTGGAAAAGGTTCAGAGAAAATCAGTGCAAATTGCTCAGATGTTGGAAAGATTTCACAGACAAGGAAGTCTTGAAAATGGCCAAATAATTATAATTTGGCTTGAAAAGGTATTTAGCAATCTACAGTTATTTGATGAGTATGAGAGAGAGAGACAGAGAGAGATAGAGAGTAACTATTCTGAGTTAAAGGTAAGGAAAAAAGGAAAATTCAAGCTAAATGTTTGTAAATGCTTCCTGGCAGAGAAAGCGATGAGGCTGAAAAGTGTCAGTGCTTCTTCTCTTGGATATTTAGATCTGTTTGGAAAGGTGGAAGGGAACTACAGCAAAACAAATGCAATTCTACTGCTTTTTTCCATCTCGTACAGAATCCTAGGGCAGGCATCTTCCTTTTCCACTTTCTGTGCTTTTTAAAATTTGAAACAATAAGAGACAGAAAGTATTTTTCTGTCTTGGACAGATAATCTCAATTTACTAATTATAGTGTTCAGCTGGACAGCAGTTGGGTGGAGCAGGAAAATGCTCCTTCCACGGATAGTACCTCTCAGAGCATAAAAATAATAGTTCCATATTTGCTCACCCTTGCGTCAGCATCGGCAAAACCCTCCTGTTCTAATTCTGTAATAAATTATTAACATTTATTCCCAGGAATGGAGCTCAGTTGTCCACGAACAGCATTGCTGCCTCTGAGACCTGCTGGGAGGTCACAGGGCTTCCCTGGCTTGCAGCCCCTTAGTTCCCAAACCCTGAGTGCCAGGATCTTCTCCTAAGCCTCACCCCTGGGTGGGCAGCATGGTCGGTAGCTGTACCCCCAGCTAAGCATGTCTCCGTGTTTGGTGATTCACACTCCTGATGACAGCATTTGATCATTGATGACTTGCTCGTGTCACCCCACTCCCTCCCAGTCAATCCTGTACAATAAATGTCAGGATCTGAGTGCTTTCGTTGTTTTTACATAACCATCCTGTTTCCCAATAACGTGCTATTCCAGGCTACATTTATTTAGTTGCTTAAACCCCCTGCCTGAATGACTGTTGCTTTAATTGCATTGCAATGCCCTGCCCTAATAAACTGCTCCGAGTTGCAGTGCCTGGCGTGACAGACGCAGCGCAGTCGGGGCTGATGGGGATTTCGGGTGTTCCTCTCCCAGGAGGATGCAGAGCGGCTGTACAAGGCTTGCAAACGGTATGACCTCTTGAACAAGTTCTACCAGGCCTCCAACCAGTGGCAGAAAGCCATTGAAACGGCCGAGGCTCACGACCGGGTTCACCTGCGCACCACCCACTACAACTACGCAAAGCACCTGGAGGCAACCGGGCAGCAGAGCCTGGCGCTCACCCAGTAAGCACCAGCTGGGGGTACCTGGGGGACTGGGAGCCTCTTTCTTCTGTGGAGATGGGTGAAGGAGGATGTCTGATGAGGACCAGTAAAAATTAATTAAAGTATTTTCCTGTTTCTAGTGCCTTCTGTCTCACAGAGTAAAAGCATTCCCAGTGAAACCTCCCAGCACCCTCTCATGCAAATAATGTGTAGTGTCGAAAAGGTCAAGAGTCTGTCAGGGACGGTAGCTAAACCCCACTCATATCCAGTCCCATGTTTGTCTCTGGAAGACCACTGCCATCTTTTCCTTCCTTTTCCATGACAAAACCAATGATTTGCTTTTCCCGAGAGTCCCAGACGCAACTGCTGGAGCAGAATTTAGTTTGACTTGGTTGCCTCTGGTGCCTGGTCCACTCCTGTGACTGCCGAGTCCCATGAGAAGTTAGGAGAGGGTATTTTTGATGTCTTGTATTTCTTGTTTGAGATCTTGTTTTTATATGAGTTTTCCAATATGAAAGTTCCCATCATCATCATCATCATCATCATCATCATTATCATCATCATCCAATAAGGTCAACTCTGTTCAGAATCAAAGCAGAGCTCTGCTGTGCGCAAGCAGACCCAGTGATGGCCATGGTGGGCAGTGGGGTGAGGAGAGTTGGGTGCTGGGGTAAGGGCAGTAACCTCCCAGCAGTGGCAGAGGCTGCTGCTGCAGTAAATGGTACAATGTGGAGCCTGGGGCGTTTGTGACCTGTCCAGCCAGGTGTGCTTGATGCTTGGGGAACTTTCTGGAATACTTCTTTGGACCATCACTGGCACTTTTGAAGTATTTCCTGTGCTGTGAAGATCACACCTCCCTCATTCCAAGTGCCTGGCAGTACCATTGAACTTTTAATTTTTGGTGGTGCTGGTGGACTGCAACTGGTCTTACTTATACAACTGAAGCAGTTACTGCTAGTGTTGTCAGTTGATGGCTGGCAAACAAGATTAAATGGATGTTTTACACAGAAAGAGCTGATCAGGAGGTCATTTCACATCTAATATGTTCTTCTTCTCTACAGTTATGAAAGGTCAGACACACACAGGTTCGAGGTACCTCGAATGCTCTCTGAAGACTTACAAGCCCTGGAGAACTACATCAACAAAATGAAAGACAGGTCAGTGCTATGCTTGTTCCTTCTACATGGGGCTGTCAGGTCTGACATACAACTCGTGATGAGAGCAAGGATGAAAGAGTGTGAATCCTCTCAGTCCCATTCAGCCCCTGCCTTATCCACTATGACCCTCCCACAGCTTTTCAGGTTTATGCTGCACTTGCTCAAGAACTGCCACGTTGGTTATCCAGGCTGACCTCCTGTATAGTGCAGACCTTGGGAGTGTCACACTTGGGTTGGGGTAGAGCATGTGTTCTAAAAAATGTGCTCAGTCTTTAGTTCAAGCTCTCTAAGAGTGAAAAACACAGCCTCTGGCAGTTCTTGTTGCTGCAGTTAATATTGTTGCTTTTCCAGGAGCCTGTGGAAGTGGTGGGCACAGTACTTGGAGAGCCAGTCAGACATGGAATCTGCATTAAAATACTATGCGCTGGCTCAGGACTATTTTTCCCTAGTCCGTGTCCACTGCTTTCAAGGCAACATTCAGAAGGTAAGGCAGCCTGCTTCCATCTGCTTTCCGAGTTCTCATTCCTGGGAGGAGCATAGACACGAAGTAAAGCTGTACAATTCCCTCTGCAGGCTGCTGAAATAGCAAACGAGACGGGGAATGGGGCAGCCTCCTATCACCTGGCGCGCCAGTACGAGAGCCAGGAGGACGTCAGGCAGGCCGTGCACTTCTACAGCCGGGCCCAGGCATTCAACAACGCCCTCCGCTTGTGCAAGGTACGCAGAGAGCTGCGCTGTGCCCACACTGCACAGGGTTCTGCCCTTTGGCAGCACATAGTGAAGGTGGTACAGGGTGTTTGTGCCTATTCTTTCCTGAGCACTGCCTGCTCATGGACAGCCCACAATGAAGCTGGTTTCTGCTGACGTCTTCTACCAAAGGTGGATCAATAAAGCCTTGGTGGTTTGGAAAAGTATTTTCTTGAAGAGCTCATCAGAAACTCCCTGAAAGAAATAATCATAATTTAAGCTGAAAGTCACTTGGGTTGTAGAAGTTTTACACAGAAGGGGGGTGAGAGTTTAATACTGGGTGACAGTATAAAGCCACAGGCTTGCCGGCAGTTGGAATTATGAAATTTGTGTGTGCACACCCAGAGCCAAACCTTTGCTTTTGAACAGGCGAATAATTTAGATGATCAGCTGATGAACCTGGCTCTCCTGAGCTCACCAGAAGACATGATAGAGGCAGCCTGCTATTATGAGGAAAAGGGGGATCAAATGGACAGAGCTGTTATGTTATACCACAAGGTAAATGTTTTTTAGTAAAAACTCCCAAACTTTTCACTGAAGCAGTTCCTACAGCAGAGGAATGTTAAATCAGCTGTGGTTTTTACTATGTCCTGTTTATTAGTAATTTTTTCATGGTAATGCTTTATTAAGCCAATCCAGGGTGTCTCTGTGAACTGGCTCTGTAGTGCTCATTCTAGTCTTTGAAGCCTCGTTCCTAATTTTGCAGGCAGGACACTTCTCCAAAGCCCTGGAGCTGGCCTTTGCCACGCAGCAGTTCGGGGCCCTCCAGCTCATTGCTGAGGACCTGGATGAGAAGTCCGACCCGGCCCTGCTCGCCCGCTGCTCTGGGTTCTTCATTGAACATGCTCAGTATGAGAAGGCAATGGAGCTGCTGCTCACGGCCAAGAAGGTGAGCTGAGCCCTCTGCTCCCCTGTGCACAGGTAGAGGAGCACAACAGGTGTGTACCTGCACATTCATCTGTGCAGGTAGACAGATGCAAGAGACACTTGTAAAGTTTCAAGATTCCTCTTAAGCTAGTGATTCAGGGGCACTGGCAGCTCAGCCTTGCCGAAATGCCGGGTACCAGACCAGTCCTGTGCTCACTCCTCATTAACAAGCTTCTATGGCTGGCTTTCTTCCACATTTTGCAAGGGTACAGTAGACCTTTTCTGGACGACAAGCTTTTGTATAGCTTACTCAGAATTTGTTCCTATATGGGAAGTACCAAAATATTTACCAAAATCTTTTAATTTATTTGTATTTACTGCAAATGTTATTGTCGATCATGCCTAACAAACCTGACTTGCATGTCTCTTAAAATCTCATGTTCAGAGTCAAAATTGCTGAATCTTTAGTGGCACACTTGTGTGAGAACAATGCTGTCATGGAAAAACAAACATGTTCTTAGCAAACAAAATGGGACAGTGTGTGCCTGACCTGATGTTGAGACACAACTACAGCCCAGTGTTCTGGACAGAGCATCCTCAGCTGCTTGTGTTTGTAGCTGATTCCTGTAGGTTAAACCACAAGCAACGTGAGGTGTCGTGATAGCGTTTGCAACATCTCATTGCTCTCTTGCTCCCATCAGTACCACGAAGCTCTGCAGCTCTGCCTGGAGCAGAACCTGACCATCACCGAGGAGCTGGCCGAGAAGATGACAGTCTCCAAGGAGTCCCAGGATCTCTCTGAGGAGTCCCGGAGGGAGCTGCTGGAGCAAATTGCTGACTGCTGCATGAGACAAGGCAACTACCACATGGCCACCAAGAAATACACACAAGCAGGAAACAAGTTAAAGGTCAGCCTGGATAGCCTCAAAACAAGGGTGTTTTGAAAAGTAAACCTTGAAGCAGACTTCCTACAGGAGCTACCCAGATGAAACTTCTGAGCCATCTCAATGGTGTTTTTGCATTCACAATATTTTCCCTCTCTCCCTTTGTGCCCCCCTTTCCCTTGCCAGGCTATGAGGGCATTGCTGAAATCTGGAGATACTGAGAAAATTATCTTCTTTGCGGGAGTTTCCAGACAGAGAGAGATTTATATCATGGCAGCCAACTACCTGCAGTCACTGGACTGGTGTAAGGATGCAAAGATTATTGCAAATATCATCAGCTTCTACACCAAAGGAGGGGCCCTTGATCTTCTGGCAGGTTTCTATGATGCATGTGCTCAGGTACTGCCCTCTCTATGACTGCTGAAGCTGTTTGGTTTATTGGCTCTGGAGCAAGACCATCTCCTTTCTCCTCTTGCAGGTAGAAATCGACGAGTACCAGAACTATGAAAAAGCCCACAAAGCACTGACAGAAGCATACAAGTGTCTTTCCAAAGCAAAGGCCAGAAGCCCTGTGGAACAGGAAAGCAAACTTGGCCACCTGCAGAGGAGGATGAGTCTGATGAAGCGATTCATCCATGCTCAGAGGTGAGCTGCAGCGTGGAGGGCGCAGAAATTAACTGACAGAAATATCGTACCAGGACAGAAGTTGTCCTGAACAGCACCTGAAGTTTAATAAATAATTTGCAGCTTGCTGCAAAAAAAGCTGCTGGTACATTTTTCTAGCAGGGAAACCATAATGTGATTTTTAAAAGTGCATTTGAAAAGTTGCATTAAAGATGGAAAGGTAACCTGAAAGAGAAGACCAAGGGAGGTGTAGCCAGAAAGGTGACTATCATAAAATCACAGAATCACAGACTGGTTTGGGCGGGAAGGGACCTTCAAGCTCATCCAGTTCCAGCCCCTTCCATGGGCAGGGACACCTTCCACTATCCCAGGTTACTCCAAACCCTGTGCAGGCAGGCCTTGAACACTTCCAAGGATGGGGCAGCCACAGCTTCTCTGGGCACCCTGTGCCAGGGCCTGCCCACCCTCCCAGGGAACAATTCCTTCCCAATATCCCATCCAGCCCTGCCCTCTGGCAGTAGGAAGCCATTCCCCGTGTCCTGTCCCTCCTTGCCTTGTCCCCAGTCCCTCTCCAGCTCTCCTGGAGCCCCCTTTAGGCACTGGCAGGGGCTCTGAGGTCTCCAGGTGAACACCCCCAGCTCTCCCAGCTTGGCTCCAGAGGGGCTCCAGCCCTTGGAACATCTTCATGGTCTCCTCTGGACTTGCTCCAGCAGCTCCATGTCCTGCCTGTGCTGGGACCCCAGGGCTGGAGGCAGCTCTGCAGGTGGGGTCTCACATGAGTGGGGCAGAGGGGCAGACTCCCCCCCTCCCCTGCTGCCCACACTGGCCAATCAGCCCCAGGACAAGGCGAGTTTCTGGGTTTTGTTTGGGCTTCTTTCATGAAACCTAATGCAGTAAAAACTCTTCCCTGTCCTTGGCCAGACAAGCTGAATGCTCTCCCTGGGCTGTGACACTTCCCTTTTGCCCGTTCCTAGAGTTTACCCTGAAGACACTGAAGAAGCAGTCAGGCAGTGTGAACTGCTCCTGGCGGAACAGGACTTTGATGACGCCATCCGGCACGGCGATGTCCTGGGATTTTTGGTTCAGCACTATGCACGAGTGGAGGAATTCCACACAGTAAGTGAAGTGTTCTTCCAACCTACAGAACCCATATTGTGCACCTGTGCAGTTTGATGGAGTGTGGCTCTCACGCAGGAAGACATTCCATGGTAGGAGCCTAAATGCGCGGCCGGGTGAGGCACAGCTCAGGAACTATATCCGTATTTTTCATTCTATAGGAGGAGAAAAGGAAAGCTCACAGGACAGAGCATAAATGGTGGTAGATTCTTAAGCATTCCCAGTGATTCGATGAGAAGAGAGGGTCTGTCTGGGTGCCTCAGCAATGCCACCACGCTGTGTTTGCCACCTGGCCAGAGAAGAAAACTGTAAAATGCCAGTTTTTTGAGGAAATGGTGAATCGCTCCTTCAGGGCAGATGTGCCACACACCCCCTGAACTGTGACCTGCTGCTCTGATGAAACACAAGGGTGCCAAGTGCGAGTTCCTCCAGCTGTGCTGATGAACTTCACTTTTAATGTGCAAAGCACAAGAAATGGTTTACTGGGGCCCCTCTGACAGTGATCTCTGCATTCCTTTAGGCTCATCGCTACCTGGAAGAGATGCAGAAAAGAATTCCAGCTTCGAACCTGAGCTACTATGTGTCCCCACAGACCATGGAGGCCGTGCACCGAGGAGCCGGCATTCCCATGAGCCGAGCCCTGGTCCCAGAGCACACTGGCCACGGCAGCATGGACAACAGGGAGGAGGAAGAAGTGGCTGATGAAGTGGAGGACCCCTGACAATGAGCACTTACCAAATGCAAAGCTGACTTTATTGCCAGTTCATTTATTCCGTCCTCATTAGGGGGCCCAGATCAGTCACATGCTGTTGCCACACAGCTTTTTGATTATAACCAAGAAATTTATTTTTCCTGCTTGACTGTACAAGCAACAGTATTAGAGTTAATACATTCTCTCAAGCACAACAGACAGATTCACATGTACATGCTGTTAGAAAGCTGCTTTTAGTATTTTAATAAATTTGAGGCAGAAAAAAACCAGTAAGAACTGCACATTGTAACTTCACTTTTGTATCAGTACAGGTAAGAGCTGAATAACTGAGATGGAAACTGTGAGTTGCCTTTCAAGTACAACTTTGATCTGCTAAGGTGTAGAAACAATCTTCATCCCATTTGGGTAGGAGCTTGGTTAAAAGTCAAACTACCCCCTCCTGCAGGCTGAAGGCAGACTCTCTCCAACAAAAGCTTCTGTGTTTAAATACATCAGAGGGTCATGTGGGGTAGAGCAACCACTTACAGACATCTTGGGGTAAACCTCAGAGTCACATAATGCCTGGGTTGGAAGGGACCCTGGATACCTCCTGGATGCCCCCTGGTCCAACCCCTGCTCAAGCTGGGTCACTGTGAGAGAGTGAAGCTTCTTTCACACTGTGAAGATCCTTCTCCAAACACCAGTTACATCAAGCCACTCTGTACTAGTCAGATTTTTGGAGGCCAGTTTATTCCCTGGCACAAACAGGAGTGAGAGAAGTGAAGCTCAACATTAACAACCAAGGTTCTGCTCACCTCTCTGCATGTCACCCTGCCCTGCCATGGGGTAGTTATCAGGTCACTCACGTTTCTTACCAACCAGCATTTACACTTAAAATGATTTTTCTTTTTCATATTTTGTGACTTGCTTCAAAACTTGGGGTGAACAGGAAGTTTCTAAATTGCTTTCAGGGAAGAAGGATTGGGGAAATTTTAAGGTCAAAATCTGAACATTATTTATTCTTTAGCAGAAATTTACTTCTGTACTAAGATTATACAAAAAGAATTCCCTGCCTTATTCCTTCCTAATCACAGCCCAGCTGTAGCTCAGGCCTTTAAAGTGTGGCACACTTTCAGCACTTCAGTGTAGCTATCCAGTGTTTACATCCCATCAGCAGTGCCATTCCTGCACCATGCCACCCCTTCCAGCAGCAGACCAACAGCTGGTCCCCCAAACTCCAGCTGCTCAGGGACATGGGAGCCTTCGTAAGGGGCAGGTCATAGTGGCAAGTGGCCCTCCCCAGCCCTCCTGTTTTTCTGACAAGAAGGTTGTGTGAGATCTTCCCTGTATTTTTAGCCGAGCGCTCAGACCTGCCAAGGTTATAAATAGCTGGGGTGGGGGCTGGGGGTGCGGGAGGATGGCAGCGCTCGCCTACCTTCCTGCATCTGTACTCGCTGTACCGGATACCAGAGCTCACTCAATTGGCCTCCACTACAAAGTCCAGATGTCAAGTCAGGCTTGCTGGCTTACAGCTCAGCACCCTTCCCCCTTCTTCCTCTCCTCCAGCCAGGTGACTGCTGAAGAGGCCCCAGCAGTGCCCAAACACATCCAGCTGGCAAGAGCACAAGGTAAAGGTCATTTCTGTTACCCTTCAGCTAGGAAGGGACAGCTTCAAGTTTCTTTTTCAGGTTCTCCATTAGCAGCAAGTTCTGCAGGGCTAGCCTTCTGCAGTCCCCATCAGGGTCTTTCTCCATCACATCTGCAAAAGAAGCAGCCACTGTTAATTGCAGAATGGGAAAAAGTGCCCTTAACACTTCTCACTGTTTTACTGACAATCACAGAACTAAACAACAGCGTTTGCACCTACAGCTGGGCTGGACATCAACACCTGCAGGAACTGCATTAGGCCAGAAGGCAGAGATGCACAAACTTGATCATGTAAAGCAGCATGAGTTCAGCCAAGCCTTGACTGCCACATGGGGTAGTGCTCCACTCTTGTAGGAGAAACAAACAGTCACTTGGTCTGAAACACTGTAGAAACTGACCTTGGATCCCATGGGATAATCTCTGTGCCAGAATTTGTACTTGTCCCCTTGAGCTACACAAAAGCTTTGTACAGCTGAGCTACAAGTGTGAATGCAGTCTGCAGCTAGAAATCCACTTTCTCCGAAGTCTAAAGTCTCCACTCTGCCATTCTTGCAATCTAGAATGGTCAGTGCTCCCTTCTGAATTTGGGGTCATGATGCCATTCCAACGGCGAAAGGAGGAGACAGGCCCCAAGGTTCAGCACATTCTCCATTCTGAGACCAGTCTTCTGATAAACGAGTTCCACACTTCATGCAGCACGTAAGGACAGCGTGAGGCTGTTCCCAGCAGCTGTTATTCCAGGGGCCCTTAACAGGCCTGCAAAGTAACAACCAGGATGCATGCAGGATGTCTGAGCAGGGGAGCCTGGAAGAGCAGGGAGCCTGTGTGAGGATATCCTGTACGCACGAGCAGTGTGCTGGGAGCCCGGCACTGTCAGCCCAAACACATGACTCATGTCACTGGAGTAGGGCTATTTATAATGCAGGGAGAGCTGCACCCTGGTGCTTCCATACTCCCGCTACAGAAGACAAAAGGGGAGGTTACAAGGCAGATTGGAACAAGCTCAAAAGCTCAGAGTGCTGTTGGTGCCGTTTCTGCTCCATGAGCATGGAACTGGCACTTGCTGGCACTGCATGGGAGGCACAAGGCACCAGAGTGTCCTGTTGGTCCTGACATAAACCACACTTACCCACGACAGCACCTGCAAGGGGTGGGGAATTCCCTCAAAGGCAGCTGCTGAGGAATCGAAGCGACCATTTCCTAGAAGCATATAGGTATTCCCTCCCTCCCCTGGGAAGGATCAGGCTGCTCAACAGCAAGTCCAGCATGGCAGCTAAGGGCAATGATGGACAAGTCCAAAGTGGATTCTCGCCTCTCTCCACAGCTTAAGTGTCCCAAAGCATCCAGTAAGCAGACAGTGCCAGGGCTGCAGCCCAAAGGTTGAAGAGCCGACAGTCAGTCACAGGACACACTACAGCAGTTTGCAGAGGTCCTGACATAACAACAAACTGAAAGAGGTTTGTGGATTTCTACTAAGCACTTCATGTATAACATTTCCTATCCTACTGTTCCTCACTGTGCTTTGGCCATGGCAGGAGAAACACAGATGCTTTAAGCTGAAACCCAAAGTGGCTAAAAGGCTCCCACGCAGGACAGCTTGTCATTCCCAGCTACAGCACAGCTAATACATGACACATCTTGCAAATCTTGTCTGGAAGAGTCATGAAGCAACAGCAGGTCCATGAGCTCAGATCTGTGATTCACAGAAGCAGGTCTCTAGTGCCAGACTTGACCTGTTGGAGCAGCAGGGAGGGCCCAGTGCCTCCCTGTGCAGTTGTTTTCCCAAAAGCCTTACAACAAATAGCAAAGGCACAGCCCAAGAAGCTGGTGTGTTTCAGGAAGCAGCTCTAGAAGCCCTTTAAATTGCACTTAAATTGCATCTGACCATACATGGAGCTGAATTCTTTAAGGCTTCTTAATGACTCCTACAGCACTTTTCCTTTCTCTGGTATACCCACAACAGTTATCTTACCCTGCTCTCATTCCCACCAGGAATAATCGTGCAGCTTTCATGCAAAAGCACTAGATGTAAAGACAGGGCTATTACACTATCTACAAGCATGAGAAGATGCTACTAACTTGGTCATCCTCCTCCTCCCCAAAATAACTCACTGAAAACAGATTATGCAAACTCTCCTGCTGGAAATACATTCCTGAAAGGCTTCACTTGGTAACAGCAGTGTTAAATGCAGAGACAAGCAGATTCCTGAGAGCACATCATGTCATGGGAAAAGTGAAGTCTTCGGCCCCACAAGGCACCTCTCTTCCTTTCAAAAGGCACAGAGCACCCCAACCTGCCAGGATCAGAGGCCAGCTGGGTCAGTGTTGCTTCCTGCTTGCTCCCTGTGGGAAGCAACTCACGGAGAATGAGAATGGTGAAGGAAACCAGACCAGGGAATCACAATGATCACCCTCAGAACACAGTAAAGGCTTCAGCATTAGCTCTTCTTTTCCCTCCAGTTCACTGCAGTACCTGAGCACTGATCTGTGCAGCTCCAGCCTGCCAGAACCCACAGACACAGCTTGCGTTGATGTAAGGTGTGCTGGGTACAGCATTCAAAGGCATTTTCTGTCAGCAATAGGAAGCTAGAGACCGGGCCATGCTCCTCTTCCTCCTGTTTTTAGCTCTAACAACACCCCCCTCATGAGCACATGTATAAATGGGCTGCACAAGCCTTGTGTGTTATTGCTGGCCAAAGTCACGGCCTGGGTGTAACAGACAACGTGACAATACTTCCTGCAGCTTCGTGAGGTGAGCGGCTGGATGCTCAGACTATCTGTGGGGATTTTTCTGGTTGGCCTGTGAGGACAGTCACAGTTTGAAATGCCATACCCAGCTCTTGGCTTATGCCTCAGGTACCCCAGTGCTGCATCCCTACAGCACACAGGGTGCTCTACTTGCTGATCATGCAGATCTCTGGTGCACAATGCCAGGACATCACTGCTGCCATCACAGTAAGGGAGATGCTGCACAAAGACTGCACCACTAACCAGAAAAGCACTGATGTACCCCTCCATGTCCTACCTCCCAGCCAGGACTGAGTCTCCAACAGCTCCTCTGTCATGTCTGCCAGAATCCGTTCCGTAGGGACACTGAGGAGCAGGGAGGAGATACAGGACAAAAGGCCCTGGCGCACGTACCTGTGGAGAAGGACTGAACGGGTTAAGAGCCTGCAGATTTATGCTTTGCATTGATTTCCTCACCTCAGGGGCTCTCCAGTTTCAAATGGTATGACGACTTTTGCCATATTCCTACTCCTTAGGGGTGTGATCTTGCAGTGTGCCCCACATACAGAGCCCCTGCCATGCTGTGCACAGGAATCTAGCACAATTCAGAGTCCTGGACACATCTGAGAGCAAAACAGAAATTGGATGTTTACATCTTTTTGGCTACATGTCTTAATTCCTTTCCAAGGCTGAATGCTGGAATTGAATCTAAAGTTTTCTGAGCTCCCTGAGTAAACACAGATGAAACTATCACATGGACAGGTGGTCAGGAAATTTGTCAAGCTTTCTATAGGTAATGGTTGTACTGCCCCACCAGAAGACACCAGCCAAGTTCATGTGTTTGGCTGGCATTAAACTCAGTCATAAGAACACAGAGCTGGAGGAGAGCACAGAGTTAATGCATTAGGTCACTGACAGTCTGAGCCAGGTGCTTGTCTTGGACAAAGGAAAACCATGACTGGAGGCTGGCTCACAGCTGATCTTTAAAAATGAGAGTATACAACTACAGTAACTCACGAGTCTGTGTGGAAACGCAGAGCCCAAACAAACTCCAGCAGTGCCTTTCCCATTGCTGTCACTGCCTGCAAAAGAGGATTGTGACAGCACCACTGAACACCATCCACACTGTCCTGTAGAGCTGGGCCTTGAGACATACTGCTCATTGAATTGCAGCATGTCCTGAGCTGGAAGGGACCCACAAGGGTCGCGAATCCAACTCCTGCCCTGCACAGGACACCCCAACAATCCCATCATGTGCCTGGGAGTGTTGTCCAAATGCTTGAACAAAGGTTTTGTTAAGATCAGTGCTACAATTGAATTTATTTTACAGATGAGGAAACTTTGGCAGTAAAGTGAAATAATGTGCCCAACCCCCTGGAGAAGTTGACAAGAGGCAAAAGATAGTGCAGGGGTAGCTTGAATCCCATGGCTCTTTTCTGAGCAGTTCTTCCCAGCCTGTTTCACAACTTCTCAGCCCACACAATTCCAACTTGCTGCCAGTCTCAGTGCAGCAGGCCCTGAAGCACACAGCTGCTCCAGAAGGCACCCAGCTCCCAGGCTGGAAGTCACCCCTGCTCTCTGCCCTTCCTTACCACAGTGTTGACAGCCAAGTACATCAGGATTGCTAAAGTGTGGACCAGTCTTCCAAGGACTAAGTGATCTTCCCCCAAAAGATCAAATGTTGTTAAAGGCCTGCAAGTGCAAGACACAGAGTTGTGTAGCAGTGAGAAGGCTGATCAGTGCCTCTCTGGAACAGTCAGGAGGTTATGCAGGGGAAACTGTCCCCCATAAGCCTGAATCCCTAAAATAACAGTCATTATACAGGCACTACCAGGTTAACACAGACCAGAGCTGTTTGCTCTCATCTTTTCTCCCAGACCAGTATCTCCCAGAGCAACATCCTCTACTCTTACAGCAGGTTATCACACATTCTACCAACAGGCTTTACTTGGAAAAACCTACAGACAAAAGCTGCCCCCATTGCCATACCATTACAACTGGTATTACAATAATCTTGATTATCATGGAATTGATTACTCAGCCTTCCTTAGGTTAGCAAAGACTCAAGGAACTGACAATAAACTGTGTCCTGTGTCCTATACTGTGGCCTCAAAGACCACTGCAGGTGACAGGCCCAACCTGAGACAGAGTTAACTTTGGTTCAACACTGCAGTCTGAGCTCTGTGGTTTGTGTGAACCTCCCACAGTAGAGGCTCAGCCAAGACAACTGGTGTGGTACTGCCTGTATACCTGCAGACAGATTATCCTTTGTGATGGATCTTCACTTCTGCAGGGCTCTACATACTCCAGCCCCACAAGACTTCAAAGGGTAAGTCCAAGAGACCACAACGCCCTCCTCCCTAAGCTTTGTGAAGGACCCAAGTGTCAGTGTGGTATCACTGGGCTCCTGCACAGCTCCTGGGCTGTAGCCTGCTGCTCCGAGGCAAGCAGGACAAGAAAAAAGGTTCACTCTGACAATTGCCATGCCCACATCCCACACCCTAAGGTGTTCACACTCACCTGTCAAAGTGCTGAATCAATGGGAAAAAGAAGTGCCCAGCAACAGAATTGAACTCATTTGGGCGGGAAGCCAGTTCCACATGAGACTGACCCTGTCCAAGAGAAAAATGAAGTCTAGGCACAAGATGGAGCACCCAGCTCTTCCACTTCACTGGACACTGTCAAGACTACAGATTCCTTGCAGCCAGCCCATCATCAACCGCTGCTTGTACACCTATGGCTGCCAGTTTCCTGACTGGATTGCTCACTTCCCACTTCAGATCTTCTCCACATCTAAACATTTCAATACAATATAGCTCAGTACTGCTCAGTTAGATATAAGGAACAAGAACATGCAAGGGATAAAGGAGTTTTGGAAAGTAAACTCTCCAGGCTGAACCACAGGGGAATTCTGGAAACTAGGAAACTGGCATCAATTTATCTCCCTGGAAAATAGGAAGGCTGAGAGAGTGTAGTCCAGAAGCAGCTAGTCTGCTGGAAGCCCTGGGATCTGGGAGGTGCAGTCACAGCTCCCTGCAGTGGCCACACAAGCTCAGAACAAGCACAGAACAGCAATTATCCCTCAAAGCCAGGTAAGGAGTTTCAGGTTTATCTTCCTCCCCAGCTGGGAGAGGAATACAGGAGTTGGTACTCTGCACCAAAAAACTCAGACTCCATAACTTCAAATAGATATTTATCTGACTTTCCTTTGGATTGGGCCCACTTTCACAGGTATTTTGCTCTTTCCAGACAGAACTTACAGCAACTCCAAGTGTCCCTATTTTTGGTGGATTTGACATTAGTTTGTTTCTGGCCTCACCATATCAAATCTCCGAGTCTTGCTTTTGATCCTCTCATCAACAATTCTTTTCCAGTCCTTAGAGCTGTCACTTCCTGGAAGGAGCTGGATACAAGGCTTTTGGACACCAGAATGCTTGGTCTTCCCATGGAATTTGGGACATGACAGTTCCTGAGCTGCCAAAACCAATACCTAGATAAAACAGAGAGAGGTTCAGTTAAAAATGGTAATCCCTAGGGAACAACAACAGAGTCACCTGCATCCAAACTGACAGGAGCAACAAGGCAGAAAGACACAAGAGGTTTAGAGTGAAGAACAGCAGGAAACTGACCTCCAGCAGCCCCCTGGCTCTGAGGTACTGACCAAGCACTTGGTCACTTAGCCCTGAAACAGAGCAGTGGCTCCTTCTTCAGACTCGACTGTGGAAAGAGTCACAGACAGATTGCTGTTCTTCAGAAAGGGAAGATAAAACAGACTGATAATGTATGAAAGTACACAGTGGCTTCTCCCAGGCAAATGCCCAACTCATGCTCTGTATTCTGTGGGGAGGGATCCCTGTGTAATGGAGCGTAGCACAGTTAGGAACAAGAGGGGAATGCCGCCACAAATAGTAACGTAAGAGATTCCCAGGCCTCTGCCTTCTCCCATGAGGAATAAAAGGTTACATTACACCTCAGCAATGGTGCAACAGACAGAAGGAAAGTGGGAAGTGAGAGCACTCACATCAAGGATGTCCATGCGCTGACGGAGACTGTAGTTTAGAGAGTAGAACTGGGACGTCAAGTACTTTGCAACCTGTACAGAAAAATGAACACAGACCCAGACTGGAAACAGCCTTCCCATTAGGTCTAAAAGCATTTAATTTCACAGGTTCTGCTTCCTGTTAGATAACAGCAAGCCTCCAAGAGAAGGGAAGAAACTTGTAGTGTAAACAGGGGAAATTCAGACACTTCCACTTCTAGATTCTCCCAAAAGAACTAAATAACAGATGAGACTGTGTCATTCTTCTCTACCTCCTATGCAGAGGTACCCAAACAACTGCCACAGCAGCTAGGAGACCTCACTGAGGCCTTTCAGTACTGAAAGAGCGTTACAGGAAGGATGGAGGGAGGCTTTTTACTGGGGCCTGCTAGGATGAAGGATAAAGGTGTTAAACTGGCAGAGCATAGATCTAGATTGGACATTAGGAAGAAATTCTTCCCGGTGAGGGTGGGGAGGCCCTGGCACAGAGTGCCCAGAGAAGCTGTGGCTGCCCCATCCTCGGAAGTGTCCAAGGCCAGGCTGGATGGGGCTTGGAGCAGCCTGGGATAGTGGGAGGTGTCCCTGCCCATGGCAGGGGGTTGGGATGAGATGGGTTTTAAAGATCCTTTCCCGCCCAAACCATTCTGTGATTCCCTGATTACAGTCACCAGTCAGGTCTTTCTCTGTAGAAGCCCTTCGTGCCTCAGTTTCCCTCTATGCGAAACCCTTCAGTACAACAAGTCCTTATCTGATCTGCCTTGTCAGGTACACTCAAACCAACAGCCTCCAAACAGTTCCTCCAGTCTGACAGGGTTTTCTTTTTCCTATTGGTTCAGTCATTCCTTGCAGATTCTTGAGGGGCGTAAATGTTGTTAGACCTGGACTACCTGTTCTACCACACTGACAGCTCCCTCTATCAAATGAGAAAGAAACTTCAGCTACTTCAGTTTTTGCCTGTGCCTCAATTGGAAAAAGGAAAGTAGTAAGAGGGACTCACAGGTATTGGGTCTGTGGTTAAAACAGCTACTTGAGCTCTTTGACGGAGCTCCACAAAGCCTTCAATGCAGGTCTTCTCCTCCAGGTGCAATAATATTTTTGCCAGCTCCACACTAACCTGCTCAAAATAGGAAGAAAGGAATCAAATCCCTGATGGTGTTTGTTTTTTTTCCTCATAGGATTTACACACCACTTCTAATGTTTAAACAAAGACAAGGAGGCATTCTGTATAGGCAACATGTCCATTCCTTAGGAAGGAGAGAAAACACATTAAGCCAAATGCCATCAGACATATTTCTCAAAACCCTGAACAGATCCCCCATCTGCCAATTCTCCATCCACATTCACTTGGGCTTACCATCATGACATAGAATGAATTGTCACTGTAACTGATGGGTTAAAGGGTAGGTAGCACACCCTTCTCTTTCTCAGCTGGTGTCTCTGACACTTTCAAGTGCTCACTAGCAGGTAGTGGCCAGCACTCTTCACACAGTGACCTTGTCCCAGGTTCTTCTCCCCTGAGCTTTTCATCTTGACCAGTACAATCCAGCTACTCCCTCCACAAGACGTTATGCTTGCACAAGCAAATAGGGAAAGTTCATTTGATTTTGCCTCCCTTTTCATTGGGGAATAACAATTAAATTGAATTTCAATTCAAAATCCAAAATGGCTGCTCTGTAATCTGCATTTCTAGTGTTTTTCCTGCCCAGCACAAAGCATGGAGCTTCCTCACACTGGCCAGCACTGGTAGGATGTTTCATTTTGAGCACTGGAGCTGCAAGACAGCAGAGTGCTGCCAGCACTTTTGCTGCTTCTCTGTTCCACTGTGCTCTACAGCCTCACCTTCAAGCCAACTATTTCCTTCTACTTCCAAGTGGAAAGCTTGTGAATGTGTACCTTTAACCCAGCTACACATCAGCCTGGCCTTCTGCTCCCCTGGCATGTTCAGTCTCCTCACGACAGCAAAGGGATAGGCCCTCTGGTACTACACTCCACTGCTAACCTAGATCATACTACTTCACCTCTCTTGTTGCTGCTGGATTCTTCCGAACCAAGTCCTCAAGAGCCTTGACTGTAGCTTCCCATTTGTCCACATCTTCAGATCTTGATCCAGTCAGAACTGAAATCAAAAGACAAACAAAAGTTATTAACAGAATGGCTGTGCTTGAATACAGACCCAAACTCCCTTCTGCCAATCATTTATCTTAGTACAGACACTCAGCATGACCAGCATTAGGAACTAAACTGAAATTACTCAAAAATTCTACAGCTTCTTCAAATTAGCTTAGAAAAATAAACCTACACAGAGTTCACTCTCCCAAGCTCAGTAAGAAACAGATAAAGACTCAGCCCAAAATCTCCTACCTTCAATACAGTCTCGGATATACACAGGAGCCTTAATTTTTAGCTCTTTATCCTCAGACATGTCATAAGGGGTGAGGTCATCATCACTGTAATAGAAATAAAGGCAGGGGTTAGTTTATGGGGTGCACACAAAGAGGAAGAACCAGTACATATGCTGTCACAACCCCGTCACTCCTGTATCACTTGGCAGCACTCGGCCTGAGGCATCCTTGGGAGTTCTAGGGAAAGAGCAGTTCTGTGACCAGGTCTGGAACTGGATCTCCTGGTCGAGTACAGGAAGGAGTTAGCTGACCAAGAGACTAGAAACTGACTCGAGATTTCATTATAGATTGATACACGTATATATACACATATATACATAATATATACATATATATTAGCATATATATATACATAGATATATTTCTTTATATAGTGACAGAATAAAGCAGGTTCACTATTAAAATGGGTAAATACATCCACAATTTCCAGGAAGTATATATCTACATCAAATGGAACAAATACAGTGGTTGCACACAATGCAGGGCTTGCCTAATTTATTGACTAGTGCAATTTCCTATGGAAAGCCCTGCTCTGCTGCAAACCACTCAGCTGAACAAGGTCAGAAATCACAACAATTGCCAAGAAATGCAGGTACTGACAGACCCTTTTTCCCCACATCTGCCATTTGTTTTCTATTTCCTCCCTCTTTCTTGCCCTGTACCTGTCAAGCTCAGCATCCAACTCCTCATCTGGCATCACAGGGGCTGCTGTATGGGGTTTCTCATTACTCTCTGGTACCAATGGCAGTGCAGCACCTGCTTTCTCACTGCTGCTGTGAGGAACAAGAAGTTTTAAAATGGATACAGTAATAGTCCTCACTGACAAGGAAGAAACTACCCACCCTACCAACCCTTGCTGCCTAAACAGAACAGCAGATAAGTATTCCTGCTGTAGTTTCACACCCAGCTTGGCTGACACAAAGAACAAAGTAGTGGGAAGGAGAGTGGAGTAAGGGGGGAAAAGATGCAGAATCTTCTAACAGAAGAGCAATGGATAAAAAAAATTAAACTGGCTAATTTGCTGTGTTCCCCTGCACAATACCTGGGACTGCTAAGGAAAGACTCCAATAACCAGATCACATTGACTTGCACCAGATTTAAAACTGTGAATGAAACTGAACTGAGAGTAGGTTTAGATTGGACATTAGGAAGAAATTCTTCCCTGTGATGTTGGTGAGGCCCTGACACAGGTTGCCCAGAGAAGTTCTGGCTGTCCCATCCCTGGAAGTTCAAGGCCAGGTTGGACAAGGCTTGGAGCAACCTCGTCTTAATAAAAGGTGTCCCTGCCCATGGCAGGGGGTGGAATGGAATGGGCTTTAAGGTCCCTTCCAACTCAAATCATTCCATGATTCTACAAAATGGGAAAAAATAATTTTTAACCATTGCTAATAGGATGAATACAATAATTGCAAATATTTCTTCTGTGTCTGTTTCTGTGGACTTGGCATTGTCCTTTCATCCCTCTGCTTCTCAAAAGCTGTGTCTAACACCTGTCTATGCTGATCATGCCCCTAAAATGGGAGCAGTAAATCTTTTGTACTTCCCTGGAGTGCTGGACAGCTTCATCTGCTAATAACATAAAGTGCTTCATTCCTCTGCTGATCAAACAGTGCTTCAAAGAGCCTCAGCAGATGCTCTGGAAGTTAAGAGCACTGAAGAGCCAGTCTTTAGAGTGACAGATGCAGTAGATTTTTGTCACGGGTGAATGGGCTAGGGGCATACAGCACAAATATCAGATTTCCAAGAAGCAAACAGAAATGCCCATTTGATTCTACCCAAGGGCACACAAGACCCCTGCACTACAATTTCAACACATGCAGCTATCAGCAGGCAATTTTAATACACACTACCAATTGAATTATGAATGTAATTAAATCACATTGTAAGAAGGTGGTGCATTATGATGCTTAAGAATACACAAAACATCTTGAATACTGTACATAGTTCTTGTGTGCAAAGAGAAAAAGGCAGGGAGAAGGGCAAAAAGACGGCATAAATAGTAGCAATAACTTACTTATCATCTGGAAGGCTGGGGACAACACAGAATGGTGGAGTCTGCACCAGAAGGGACTTCAATTCTCTTGTTTCATCATCTTCTTCATACTAGACATTCAGAACAACTGTTTCTGCACTCTATTACTTACTGCAAATATGCCCAACATTCAACATTTCACCCTTGCACTGCACACAGACTAAATCATGAGCAGATGAACCCTCACCAATCCTGTCTGTTTCAATCCCTGTGCTGACAGCAGCAGGTGGCTGCATATGTAATCTCTGTCCTTATATTTAAGAGTAGTACCTGATGACACCTTGTCTGAATGTTATTTCCATCTTTCAAACATTTAATAAATGGCAATGGGACGGGAGGGATGTGGCAGGCTTTTAAAGAATTAATGTGATTTAATCAGATAAGTCACATAAATTCTACTGGAAAGAGCATAGCAAATACCTCCATGTCAGTCTTGAAAATCCCAGCTCAGAACAGGTCTTCCCACCATGTCAGGGACTGAATGCTCAGCACTGGTTTAGGTTTGAAGCTCCCTCTCAACTCCCATGAATCAGATTCTCATTCCCTCATGCAATAAGATAAACTTTTATTACAAAGTTTATCCCGACCTCTGCCAGCAGATTGCATTCCTGAGATAACTCTCAGCCACCTGGCCATTTCCTATACAACTGTTTCTTGTAAACTGATTCTCTCTTTTTGAAGGTCTTGCCTCTCCTTATTTCCAGATAAAAAAGTGCTATAATGCCCTGATTCATCTGGTTTAAAGCTTTTACTTCCTCTAAGTCCAGCACACCAGTCACAAATTTCATTGAAACCTTCACCTCAAACTTCAGGACAGGCCCCTCAGTGTTTATTTTCAAGCTGATGCTTTCTGCCACCACCATGCCCAGACGCCGTAGCTGTGGCAGACTGCTGTCCAAGTGACATTTCACGCCCTCCATCATGCTTGTGAGAAGCTCTGAAACAAACAACCAACAAATAGTGCATGCTTGAAATTCTGAAACATTGGCAGAAACAAACACCCATCTTTTTGTGCTTCCCTGAGGGCAGCTTTACCCCCTCACCACCCAATAACAGATAGAAGGGGTCCCTGAACCGTGGCTTCCCTCTCTGCAGTGACAGTGCTGCCCTTCAGCACCAACACAGCAAACCCACACCCCTCCTGGGGTGCCAAGTCAAAAAAACATTACAATATATTCTAAATTTGCAATATTTTTGTTTTCACTGAAACAAAAAAGGATGGTAAGTCAAGTCAATCTTTAGTTTGGTTTTAGAGCACTTCAGAGTCACTTAAATAAAAAAGTCATGTTTTGAGGACAAGTTCTGACCAGTACAACAATCACATAGAGACAGGTATTTGCCTAACTTTGGATAAGTTCAAACAGGCAGACAACACAAGTACTTCTCAGCCCTCGGGGGATATTGGTTGCCAGCTTCACCAGGCAGGCTTACTGCTGGTTTGACTGACCTCCTTCATCTCAGAAAACTCATCTTTTCAACAGCTGTCAGACAAAAAACTGACTATAAAACTACAGAATTGGCAGTACATATCAGGTCACTTATTCACTTAAAGAACAATTAATTCTAGAATGAAACAGATGAGTAAGTCTTGAAGTGAACCTTCGCATCCCCCATAAGTCACACACACACACAGAAGTACTAATTCTAGACATTGCACAGATTTTTTTTATTGCAACAGAAGCAGAGGTTTTAGGCCAGGAGCCCAGTGTACGATGCACTGTGTGAGCACAGAACTGGAGGCCCATCCAGTGACTAACCTGCTCACCTCACAGTGAGGAATGCCCATGGACAGCCAGACACCAAACTAACAGATTTTTACCCTCAGATACCTTCCCTGCCTCTCTGGAGCTGCACCCATGCTCCAAGGTTAAGCCTATAAATCACAAATCACACCATTCCTCCCACTAGTCCCAGAGTCAGTCCTTGTTTTCCTGGGACAAAACTTCAGGGTTTTTAAACCACTGCTCAGGTAAGAGCCATAGGGCAAAATTAGGCCTTCTTCAATTCCATAACCTAAAGTTATGCACTTGGAATTCTATCATATCAATGCTAAAGATGATTCCAGCAGGTTACCCCATTTACCAAGGTGAAAATGGGACAATTCTGCTTATGGGCAGATCAAAACAAGGTATTTTTCTACTCATAGTAAGACTCTCTGCTAAACAAATCTAAGCCCTGCTTCTCACACAGCCTCACCTTGTCTGCAGCTCTCAATTTCAGGCTCCTTCAGGTGGGAGAGGCAGATGAGGATGGCCTTGCTAATGTACAGCTGCTGCTCAGCTGGGGAGTGTTTCACAGCACTGCTGCTGCTCCAGGTCTCCAACAGCTCCTGCAGCACCTGAATCAGAGAACTCAGGTTGGCCTAAAATGAATCTTTTCTATACAGAGGTAATTTTTTGAAGCACATTTTTACTCTCCCTACAAAGAGAGTAAAAAAATACAAATTTTGTATTTCAGGGCCCAAAACGTACTGTGTTTGACCACCCAAGAACTGTACCTTCCTTTAAGATATTGTTAAATATAATGGGGTTTTAAATTTAAAAGTGATGTTTATTTCTCATTAATAAATATTATATGCAAAGCAATATGTATTATTATAAAAAACCAGTATAATATTATATGGTTTTATCTGTGTTTAGTCCAATTTTAGATAACTGACAGTACTTCCAGATCATTTTAGAACATGTAAACAGTGGAAAAAATAATAATTAGACAAAATGGTAGGGATTTCCAGATATATAGGTTTCATAGAAGTTTCATCACACTGCTGACTCAGAGAGGCAAAATATCTGTCATCCCCACTGAGGAAAATGTACATGAGAGAGATTCTGAAACATCAACCATTTGGTAAATGGACAACTCTCCACCAACTTTTTGTTGCCATGTGCCCAGCCACATGAACAGGGTGACAGAGGAAGCTGAGAAGGACAGAGGACACAGGACATCTGTCAGAATCCAAGCCTCGCTAGTTTTGTTACTTGGAAGACAATTTACCAATTAAATATGAAAAATGAATGCCAGCAGTGCAGAAAGCTTTGATTCATTTATCACAGTTCACTTGTGATATGGCTGGGCTTCCCTCACTCCCATGAACAGCAACCAGAAAGTCTGAGAGAAGCACCAAAATTGTGCACCCCCAGACACACACAGAGCAGAACATTCTCATCAGCAACTCAGTGAGCCTTACTCTGAGCAGCAAGGTGCGCCGGAGGCTGTCCAGGGACAGGTAGCCAAGGAGGTTCTGCAGCACTGCCGTCTGCAAGGAAAACCACAACTCCTGCTTCAACTGGACACAAAGCTGTCATCCAGCAATGACGAGTGTCTGCTTTTATTTACTACATTAAACTTCATTCTGAGGGACTGCTTGACAGCATTCAGAGACAGAAAAGTAAGCAAATTTTAAAAAACAAGCAAACACACATATGCAGTTGCTGATTAAATACATGGAAAACCATGACAGAAATACAGTATGGTATTTTTACCAACAAAACCAGCACAGTCCCAGGCAAACATAGGACTCAAAAAGTCTAAAGAACAGCTCTCACAACAGCATCACAAGCCACAGAACAGTTCCTAAGACCTTGTGACAAACTTAGGTGCACAGGAAAAAACCCAACAGTCCTTGTCTCATGTCTTTGATCTAATTCTTATCCCTGAGGGTGGGTCATGGCTGTTTCAGTCTCCTCTTTCAGATTCTAAGATAACTGAATGCCTTCAGCTCCCCAGAATTCTGAAACTCTGTGCAAATAACCACTTGGTTCCAGAGGAGTACAGTAATTCTGCTAATCACCACTAACCCTGAGAGAGCACATGAATCCCATGATTTCAGAGCTACTGTTTACCACTCCCTCTCTGTTACACTCTGCTGTCAGTGAACAGCTGCACAAAGGTGGGGAGACAGGGTTCGTTTTGGAATGAAGAGTTAAACCTTACTTGGGAAGAGTAAGAGCTCAGCTAAAAACCACACAGCCACTGGGGAAAATGCGGCACTGCTACACTGCTGCTCCCCAGAGAGTCCTCACCGTGTGCCCATACTGCAAGAGCAGCATCTTCTGTGTCACCACAAACTGAGCCTTCTTGTTCTTCACAACCAGGTTCCCCAGCAATCTGGACAAGACATCTGCCCTAACAAGACAACAACAAAACATCAGGAATCCATGTTATTGCTGTCATGCTACTCCTAACCAGAGGAAAATCTGAGAGTAGCTATTTGCAACCAAATCCCTAGAATACCTCTAAACTCAGACAATGAGCCAGTAAGGGCAAAGAATGTTTTCACTTGTTTTTCCACTGCATGCCATGATGTAGATACTTAAGAAATGGTGTAGGTTCTCCCTAAGAGGCAACAATCAACTACTTTATCCCTTGAGTCTTTTAGGAAATGGCAGTGTAAAAAAACACCTACACAAACACACCTTTCACAGACCGATTCTGCACGTATTTGTGACAATTCCTGCCTTTGCTGTGGATCAGGGAGAAAGCAGAGCTCTTACCCGGGTGCTCCCTGCACAAAACCAAGGACCACTGCTTCCATCCAGCGGTCTGGCACGCATTCCACCAACCGCCAGCATATCCTCTGCCAGATGCAGTCTGACTTGGTGAGATCCGTCAGGTGGGGCACCAAAACTCCCAGAATTTCCTCTGAAGCAGAAGCAAAAACAGTAAATACCCCAGATGGGCAGGACTGGTGCAATGGCATCTGAGACTGACCTGAGAATTTCAAGATCTTCACAACATGAAAAATACAACATACAGTTTGCAATTCTAAATTGCTCCTACAGTAGAAATCAGAATAGAATCATGGAATCATTTAGGTTGGAGAAACTCCCTAAGACTATCGAGTCCAACTATGACCCACCACTGCCAAGGCCAACACTAAACCATGTTCCCAAGTGCCACATCCACATGGCTTTTAAATCCCTCCAGGGATTTAGTGACTCCACCACCAGCCTGGGCAGCCTGGTCCAATGCCTGACCACCCTTTCCATGAAGAAGTTTCCCTTAATATCCAATCTACTGGCACAGTTTGAGGCCATTTCCTCTTGTCCTGTCCCTATTCCCCAGGAGCAGAACCTGACCCCCACCTGGCTGCCCCTCCTGTCAGGGAGCTGTGGAGTGAGAAGGTACCTCCTGAGCCTCCTTGTCTCCAGGCTGAGCCCTCCCGGCCCCCCCAATCACTCCTCATCAGACTTGTGCTTCAGACCCTTCCCCAGCTCTGTTGCTCCTCTTTGTTCATGCCCAAACAAGAACTGGAGAACTGACTGGTAATAACCACCCTAAGCAGCCTAAGGAACTGGCCAGCATTCCTCATCACAGCAAAGAGCCAGAAAACCTTCTTCTTCTTCCCCACCCCTGTTAACTGCTGCATTCAGTGGCTTTGAAGTCCTAAGCAATACCAGATGATGGCTGCTCCCACAAAACGGCTACTGCATGTAGGCAGGGACTTACACTGGTATTTACACTTTCAGACATGAAAAGCACTAAAAGAGAATTTAATAGTCATGCCCCAAATGGCAGAATGAGAATCTGCCCATCCCAATTCCCATCCTGATGAGGATGTTCTCTCCACCAGTTTTTGAAAGAACAGGTCCCATTCATATGAACTGGCAGAAAAGCACCAACATCTACCAGACGCAGCTAAGCAGCCCCAGAGAGCAGAGGGCAGCCGGTGCAGCCCCCTCAGAACAGCTCCAAATTAACTCACTGGTCTCCCACTCCTTCCGCTCATGATCATCACAGTCATCCTCCCATGCTAATACACTAAAACACTTTCCCTGTCCCCGAAAGAGCACAGTAAAACACTCACTTTGCCTTCCGTGAACACACACCTTCCCCAGGACATGAGAAACAAAAGAGATGGAGCAGTCCAAGCCACCTGGGATAAAACAGACATGAGCTCTAACAAGTGTGTCACCAACATCCTCCAACCAAACTTCAGGAGGTGCAGAGACTTCTACAAAGTGCTATATCATGAAAACACAGACTAACTTTTTCTCTTCAAGCATCATCTCCTCCTCCCTCCACTACCTGCCTTCAGGCACAAGCCAACATTCAGCGTTATTTACAGTGACAGGCAGAAGGCTAAAGCAGCTCAGTCCCACTTTAAAATGATGGTAGGTAGCAATGCCACTGGTTCATTCAGTACCACTCAAATCTCCCAAACAATTCCTTCAGCACACACCAAGTGACCACAACTAAGCTTTAGCAGCAGATGATGCTGTTTAACTGCTTGGAGGATTGCTGCTTTCAGTGGATTCTAAAAGGCCTCAGCCATCTTCCTCATTCTTAGGACTTTATGCTTTTAGGATAGCCTGAAGGAGGAACGTGAGGCTTGGCAACACTTATCATCTGTATTTCAAGCAGCAGCTATGGGGTCACAAAACATTTCTTCAGAAAAGGCAACCCTACAGTACAGTCATCCTGCAGCCTTACCCCGCAGAGAGTTGGAGATCTTCTGCAGCACCTGGAGAACTGCACCACCCAGGAGAGGGAAGTAGGTCTGTGGGAAGAACACTGGTGGGTTTTTCCCCTGGAGTTTATTGCTCACATGCTCGGGCAAACACACGATCTTGTTGAGCAGGGCATCCTGCAGCTCTGGGCAGCCTGCCTGTGCTTGCTGCTGACAGACCTCCCACAGTAATGCTGACACCCGGCCCTCCTGCAGGAACTGCTCCAGGACCCCAACGACCTCCCTCGGGTCAAGGCCAGGGCTGGAAGAAAATAACTGTAAGTTCCTGCCTCTTTTAAATGGCAAAAATAAGATGTGCATTCTATAGCTTTTCTGTTGTGGTATCACCACTGAAACGCCGCTGCTCTGTTACACTGGATTTTTTAAAAAATCAATTTAAAGCGATTTTAATCTCTTTGTATCTGCAGTTTCTTCGGCTCCAAACATTCAGGACTTTCAACAACCACAACTGAAAGAGCTCTGTGACTCTGCGGGACGCACAGCATCGTCTGGGGTCTGAAGGCACTCAGGGCAGCGCACGGGCTGCCCGCGCTCGCCCACATCTCCGCGCCCCTGCGCACTTCAGCCCAGCTGAAAGGCATCCCCAGACGCGCCTCCTGCGCGCCGAGACCAGCCCTGGGGAACCCCAGCCCGTCAGCGCTGCGGGCCCCCGCCCGCCTGCCCCGGGGAGCCGGACTGACCCCGGGGAGCCGAGGGCTTCCAGCAAGACGCAGAAGACAAGGCCGGGCGGGCCTTCCAGGAAGCAGCGCTGCCACACGCCCGCGGGCCGCGCCGCGCCAGGCGCCCGGGCCAGGCTGCGCAGGAAGGCGCCGAACAGCGCCCGCTCCCGCTCCCCGAGGGCGGCTGGACCGCCCGCCGCCGCCAGAGAGGCGCGCACCGCACCCAGCGCCGCCGCCGGCCCCTCCCCGGCCCCGGCCCCGGCCCGGCCCAGAGCCGCCACGGCCTCCCGCAGGACGGGCTCCAGCCCCGGACCCAGAGCGAGTCCCGGCCCCGGCTGCGCCGCTGCCGCCGCCATAGCCTGGAGGGGAGAGCGCAGGGCCCCGCTTCCGCCCGCCCTGGGCGGCAGCCAATGAGCGGCGCCGGAGCACGGAAGGGGGGACACAAGCGCCGCCCCCTTAAAGGGGCAGCGGCCCCGCGCCGCACGGCACGGCGCGGCTTTGCCCGCATCCCCCCTCGCGCCCAGCAACGCAGCGAGGCAGGACGGCTGTTCTCAACCCTACGGCTTTATTCAGTAACTGCTTGTCCTACACAAGTACAAACACAACATGGCCCAAAAGGATACAAAGTTATACAAACCAAAAAAAATCTGTATAGTATTGACTGTACAACAGGTGGTAAATTCTTTGCCTTTCCCTGTGTGAACCCCAGTTAATCCAGCCAGCATCGTGGCTTCAAGCCTCCCTCTCTGCCTTGCAGTTTCCAGCAGATTGGTGCTCAGTTTGGGATTTGTAAAAGCACTCACACTGTTTCACTGTGGGTTGAGTAGGAAGTTTTTACCAACACCGTCAGTTAAAAGGTGAAAGAAATCATTTAAGGGGGCAGTTACGGAACACTTCTTAGGATTCCCAGCTTCTTTTCTGTAGCGTCATGTTCACTGGGCTGGACCACTGTTTCTGTGGTGATTGCCTGGTGTAAGCACTAAAGAAGAGCTTACTCTGCAGAAACTAATCATCATGGGGAACTGGAATAAAGCAACAATTCCGTACTGAATTAAGTCTCAGGCAGGTCTGGGCTCCAGCTGCCCTGAAAAATCCTGTGCTGGCACCTGGAGATCAAGGTATGTGGCTCACTGTCTTACTCATTGGGGTTCTAACTAGCTCAAGATTTACATGCTGGTCTGTACAGCGTGCTAAGCGTTTACAATCACCAAGCAGCAGCTGCTAACTGGAGAAAGAGAGGCTGAAACATCTTTCCTTCCCTCTACCTGGAAAAGATGTTTTTACAGCCTTTAAAATCAAAGCCATTTTTAAATAATTTCAATTCAATGCCAGGAATCCAGAAGCCTCACAGCAAAGGTAACTGACCAGGAACTGGTGCTCTCTCCTCTTACGTTGCCTTCACTGCCAGGATTCTCTCTCACTCCTCCTCACCCAGACTCATTATAAAAAAGGTACAATATTCCATCTGATGGGATTTAAGTTAAAAAGTAAAAAGATGTCCAGTCCTTTTGCTTTATCTTGAGGAGT
Organism: Dicrurus megarhynchus; assembly: GCA_013399195.1. NCBI lineage: Eukaryota > Metazoa > Chordata > Aves > Passeriformes > Dicruridae > Dicrurus > Dicrurus megarhynchus. Next base: position 210,186 of record VXAD01007228.1, read on the forward strand.
TTGAGCTGGAGCGGCTGCGATGGCGCCTTCGTCCGGGAGACCTGGATCGGGATCGCCGGCGAACAGGGGATCTGCGCCGAGGAGACCGGGACCTGGCAGGGAAGGAGCAGAAAGCTTCCGTTAGGAGACACGCAACAGGTGCGAGAAATCGGTCAGCTCAACTACCAACTTTTTAAAAACACTTCCCTGCCTCTTGCCAAAATCCCTCACCATAGGAAAAGAGCTTGAGCAAAACACAGACAGCTCCAGAGAGGACTGACTACACAGCAGGAATATGCTGGCTATCCTGCCTCTGCTTCAGGAAACAGAAAAAATGATTAATACCTGAACAACAGGCAAGAAACTTATCTTCCTCCTCAAGGAATATGAGCTCAGATCCTACATCAGATCCTCCTTCACCCGAAGTCATCTTTGACTTCTGAAACGGTGATATTCAGGGGAAGGATTTATCCAAACCCTTTCAAATTACAAGGAGGCTCCTTAGAGGAAGCTTACTTAAGCAGTGGTTTAGCTTCGAGCTTCTCAGTACTGCAATCAACAGTCATAGCAGTACAGCTACTGCTATGACACAGAGGTTCCAGCACAGAATACTAACAGAGCTTTAACAGGATAGTAAAAGTTGGAGTAGGAAGGATAACAAAGGAGGGAATGGCAAACCTGAATCTGTGCGACTGCAGCAAAAGGTGTGTTTAAAGGAGGACCAAGAAGCCTCCTGGATCTTGTGCCACAGTAACTACTGCTCATTTTTAAAACCGTGGCTCAAAGCTGTTCAGCAATCAAGTTACTACTGACAAGTAAGACATTTTGAAGACGTGTCAACACTGAAGACTCAGAACAACTTATCTAAGCACAATCAGGCAGCCCCAAGTTACACAACTGTCAGATCACACCTTGGGGCCAGTGTACTCCACTCACCTGACACAGGACTGCTTTTTGGTCATGTGCCCATTCAGAAATAAGGGAGGGAGGTACAAGGGCTTCTGAGAAACAAGAAGCTGGCACAGCCTGCCACAAGTGTTCTGTCAGCCAGAGTCTGTTCCCACTTCACCATGAAGCCTTTATGCAGAAGGGGCTCCAGGGAACAGGCTGGTAAGGACGTGACCTTTCCCAGACACTGTGCTCAGGGTGCAGACCAGAGCAGGCACCCTGGAGCTAAGGAGTTAGGAACTGCAACCTAGGTTCAACCGATGCCCAAAATGTGTCACTGTCATTTGGCGGGGAAAGTCAAGTCCAACAGGATTGTCCCCATGTCAGGTCTTTCAGCGACAGTGAGTTGCTAGTGAGAAAGAAAAGCACTGTCCCAGCTCTCACCTCCTCCTCATGCGAGGGGGTGACCTGCGCCACATCGGCGGCGGTGGCAGCATCCTCCTGGGGGGGCTGAAGCGTCTGGGAGGTGGCCGAGGCCGTGGTGCCAGCACAGCTGTGGCCGTGATCTCCTGACCGTCAATCTGGCCTTTTTAGGGAATCACAGAAACAGGGAGAAGTAAGTATTTTTCCACACTAACATAAACACATCATATTACTGCAACTCACAGCTTCGTCACAAGCAACTGAAGTGGGATCAGCCCATGGTGCTATCTCCACACTCTGCTCAGGGGCTATTCTGACAAAGTCCACACAACCACTAGATTTCTTAACCTAATCCTACCAAACTGCAGTTCAGATGTTAACCTGGAAAAGTTTCCATATAAGCTTAAAATAATTTTATCACTGTTTTGAAAATAAAATTAGTTTTAATAGTTCTGTGATTTCTTGGATCTGTCCTGAACCTCACAAAAGCCATTTGGGCTGAAAACTGACAGTATTTTAGATCAGTTCACCAAAGCTCATTTTCTGATCAAATCCATCTGCTCTGAAGACTTTTAAAAGCCCCCAGGCTCCTTGCAGGTCAGTACCTACCTCCATCCATGTGTTTCAGGGCTTTCTCAGCATCATCTGGGTTCTCAAACTCCACATAAGCATAACCTTTGGAAAGGTGTGGGTTTAGCCTGTCAACTGGCATGTCGATCATTTTAATCTTTCCATAAGTGGAAAAAATTTCCATGATGTGATCCTGCAGAGAGAGCGAGCACAAGCCTTACGGACACAGACCACAGTCACTGGCCACGTCTGGCTGGCAGAGCAGTAAATCCACAGCACATTTTTTAAGCAGCCTAAACCTTTTACCCCTGAAGACCTTTAAACTACATTCTAGCCAAGAAAACTCAAGCCAGCTCAGCTCTCTGCAGATCCTTTATCAAGAAGTGCCAGATATCCTTTATGTCTCCAAGGTAATTTCAGCTGTTGTCCCAAATTCTATAGTTTTCTTCCTAGTAAAGCAGGATATAAGGTCTGGAATACTGACAAAACAGGCAGACCTCTTAAGCACTACAGTGTCTCAGAAGCCTTCATGGTATTTGACTCAGTAAAATCCTACCAAAATTTTCCTCACTGATCAATCTGGACACAAAGAAACAATTTCCAACAGTAATACCTTGACAACTCTCTAGTAACCAAAAAGTCCGGAGAGCTTTGAAGGAGCAACTCACACATTCTCACAGAAGAACACGATTGCTTGAGTACAGGGGAACATGACATTACTACCTTGGTCACATTTCTAGTGAGCCTTCCGACGTGCACTTTTGTGGGTCTGGGTGATGGGCTCCGCCTCTTGCGCTCCTTTTCATCTCTCTTGGGTGGTTTGGACCTGATTTGAACAACAGAAAACATCTAGAGTTTTCAGGGAACATGCAGGACAAAACCAAGAAGCTGGTCATTATCACATGATTAAAAATACCATTTTCATTCATTCTTTTTCCTGAAGAAGTTACAGTGATGGGGTGGTGGTGAGGGTGTTCCACTCAGAAACACCTCAGGATTTGCATTTGTCTTGTCTGCTTTTGCTTTAGAACCTTTTGAAATTTGAGGACCTTTTTTTGCAACTTTTCGACTTCATTGCAACTAGGGTAACAAACACAGAATTTAGCAAGCACTTTATGAAGTTGTGGTCATAGTTAAAGCATTTCCCAGCTGTTAACACAAAAACACTCTTTGCCTCAACAACTGACGAGGCAAAAATAAGGCCATAAACATCACAGCATACCACAACCAGGCAAATGAACAAATTCAATTATTTGTGTTTCTGTATCTTCTGTTCACTACAGAGGTCCAAAAATGTTAAAAATCTATTTAAAATTAGCTGCATATCACAATGCCTTTGCAGTTAAAAAAAAAATCTGGAATGAAACTTTAATCCGTAAAAAAATCAGTATGTAGAAAATTTGTATTTATGCTTCTTCCTAATCTTAAAGTCCATAAATTGAGTGATACACTAAAAACCCCACACTGCCTTAAGCAGATTTTTATCAGCCTTCATCACCTTACGCAAAGGGAAAACTGTACAGACATTAAGATAGTTTGATTCCCACATCACCCTTACAGGGAGTTCCTTTGCCCTCCTTCCTATTTTATTTTTTTACAAATAAGAATATAAGTATACATAAATACACATATATCCTGGTTTTAGCCCAGACTTTTCTGTTAATTGTGGCTGGAGTTTACAGCTTTACTCTGATCTAGGCCCATACTACTAAGGAAACACTGATTAAAACCGCCTCTAAAAACTGTAATATTTAAAATCTTTAAAGTCTTCAAAATTAGGTTTTTAATCTCAGTTACTACAGGGCGTACGTCTGGATTCTAAGGAAATGGAGCACACCCATTCTAACAGAATTCAGATCTCTAAGTTATGGAGAAAGCAAATGGTCTTCAGAGAACAATCTGTTCTGATCACAATCTTGTATTCTACATGGAATTAACCCGGCATCTGGCAATTCCTAGAAGAGAAATAAAACTCACTTGGAGCGGGACCGTCTCCTGTTGTCATGTCTCCGTCGAGAGGGACTGGGAGATCCAGAAGAGCTGCTGGAACTGGAACTTCGTGAGGTGCTGGAGCTCCCAGAGCGGCTCGAGGCAGAAGAGGAACTTGAGCCACTGCTAGAACCAGTGCTGGAACTGGACCCCGAGCTGGAAGTTGAGCTGGAACGGGATCTGTTAAAAGGGGGAGAAGAATAAAACTTAGTGGAATACCCAGAAAAACAATGAAACTTCTGACAACTAGAGAGAGTAACTGTGACTGAAGCTCCATAGCTCACCAGACAGCCAAAGAAATTCATACCTGAAATAGAAATCCTCTTAAGTTAGACAAAATTGCACAATGACTAACACAACACAAGCTTTCAACAGGCCCATGACCAGCAGAAATAAAGCTGATTTCTGAAAATGCTGTCATTTGTTACTCTCCATAAAAGTACCCACCTGGTACTGCTGCTCCCACTAGAAGCACTGCGTCTTTTGCGCGTCTTGTCCCGACCACGATCCTTTTCACCTGATTCCTTAGTGGCTGCTTTATCCTTGGACCGGTCCTTTGATTTCTCTTCAGACCTGTCCTTACGCTTGGTTGGTGAAGGAGCCCTTCAAGAACAAATTGAAGAAGGCATTGCTTAATTCAGAAAAACAAAGACAACGAAAGCCCCACACCCAAATAAAGAACAGAACAGCAACACAAAACACTGAATTTTGAATGTAATTCAGGATCACCGTTACTGCAGAGTTAAAGCATTAAGCAACTCCAGACATTTTAGAAAAAGGGAAATATTTCACATTATAGAGCAGCTTGGAGGAAGACAGCCATAGCACACAGAATTTCACTCAGAAAGAGGAATTTCCAATTCCTCACTCTCACTGGGAGAGCCCAAGCACTCTATAACATCCCAGTTTTGGTAAGCCTAGAAAATTCGGACAGCCTGATTACTTAGTGCTGCAAATTTCATTATTCTGACTTCTAGAAAACTCTTCTTTTTCAATCCTGGTAACTCCTTTTCCCCTTCAGAGGCATCCAAAGAAGCACTGAACGGGTCCCACATCTCAAACGTCACTTCTAACTCCTCGATTCAGAGAACCGAATTGAGCACAATAAACCCCAAAGAACAGCCTAGTTACAGGATAAACAGGTTCACAAAGAAATTAACAGTTATGCATGAAATAGCAATCGTGCTCACAACACACCGGACATTCACTGCCTTCTCCAGAGTCCCGAGTCACCCATCCTGTCAGACGTGTTAGCAGCAGATCTCATCGGCACTGGGGGCCTCACCTTACAGTCTGCACTGTTGTTTCACATTCACAGAAGTACAAAACACCTTATTTATCCAACCAAAAATATGGCAGACAGAAGACATCCATTTCCTCTGCAAGACGCACAAGCAGCTCATGCCTCTCAATCCAGACGTGGCTCCAGAGGAGCAAGCACTATCTTTCTCCAAAACCAGTTTGTGCCATGCAGCACACATTTGTCAGAAAGGAAGGGTTGTTGAGAACAAACCCTCACTGAATTATGGCTGCTTCCAGCCTCAACAAGCTGCTCCCAATGCTCTGTCAGCCTTGGTAAGACCAGGTGAAAGGGCCAAGATTGCTGCACTGCTGCCACAGCAGCTCTCAATACAACTTCTCAGCACAAAATCTAAACCGGATTCTGACCTTACCTACCCTCCCTCTTTGCTCTAGATCCGAAAAGAGACTAATTTAACACCTCTCTATTTAGCACTGAAATGCTGGGCATTAGCTGACTTCCAGATGTTTGCGATGTGAGGGCTGCATCCATCACAAAATCTGCAACGTCTATAAACATGCTGCATTTTGATTATTCCATGGGGATTGTTCAACAGCTGCATTACAAACCCGCCTTTTAATAGCCTCTAAAGGAGTGTGACACCCTCAACTACCAAGGAATTAAACATTCAAGGAATGGAAGCATGAGCAGAAGTGTGTTGGAGCTGCCACCCTTATCTGCAGTGGCACTGAATATGCACAGTAATGCAGGATGTTGGAAACTTCTCCATCTCCATGTGCGCCGCAGGTATACTCAGTGAACAAGAAAAAACCTCTCCAGGTCACAGCATCCCACAAACTTGTTGCTTCTGTGCTTCTGGCAAGCAATTACTTTATTCTTTGAAGTTGAAAATCAGGAAAGCAAGTTTTGCTGTTCAGAAGTAATCTCTTCCCAACCATAAATTTAATTGCAATTCAGAGTTTTCCCTAATACTTCAACTGCAAGAAGCAACACAAATGAATATTCACAAACCAAGCTCCCTGCAGAAACTAAGAAACATCCACGGCCTTTCTGCATGGAGGACAGGAAACCCACACCACAGACGTGCCACTGGCAAAGCTTGCTGGGAGAGGAAATGCCTCCTCTAGCACCAGTGGCAGGAAGAAAGCAGTCTATGGACTGTCCCATGGGTGTTGCAAAGGGAGCCAAGACAAGCAAACCTGTGTATGTCACTCAGCTTTAGGACATTTCTATCCAGCTCTGTGCCTCTCTAGTGCAAGGTGTGAGGGGGCTGCAGTTCAGGAGTTGAAAGCCACTGCACGAGCCTAGCTGGGCAGTACAGAACAGACAGGTTCCTGGTTTCACAAGACCAGAAAACTTAAGAGTTTCCTTTCATAAAATAACAGAATCACAGATTGGTTTGGGATGGCATGAATCTTAAAGCTCATCACTTGGCAACCCCCCAGCCATGGGCAGGGACACCTTCCACTACACCAGGTTGCCCCAACCTGGCCTTGAACACTTCCAGGGATGGGGCTTTTCTGGGCAACCTGTGCCAGGGCCTCACCACCTCACAGGGAAGAATTTCTTTCTAATCTCTAATGTAAACCTGCCCTCTGTCAGCAGGAAGCCATTCCCTCTTGTCCTGGCACCCCAGGACCTTGCAAAACGTCTCTCTCCCTCTTTCCTGTAGGTTCCTTTCAGGTACTGGAAAGCTGCAATTAGGTCACCCCCGAGCCCATTTTTCTTCTAAATATCCCATAGCGAGGTTTGGGTTATCTCTGCCTATGCCATCAGTTCCTCCTGCACCTGTGGACTATCAGAGCCACGATGTTATCAGCATACAAAACTATCTGTTAGTGCCCAAGAGCTGGACCTGGTTTTACCCCTTCTGGGAGAAGGGAAGAGAGAACACAGAAAAAGACCAGCATGTTTGCTGTTACCCAGGCTGCTGCCAAAGCAGGAAATAGAATCACAGAATCAATTACATTGGAACAAACCTCTGAGACCATCAACTCCAGCCTCTGACCCAACACCACCTTGTCAATTAGACCATGGCACTCAGTGCCACATCCAGTCTTTCCATAAACAGCTCCAGGGACAGTGACTCCACAACCTCTCTGGGCATCCCCTTCCAAAGCCCGATCGCCCTATCCGTGAAGAAATTCTTCCTAATGTCCAACCTAAACCTCCCCAGTGCATCTTAAGATGGTGTCCTCTTGTCCTATGGCCCACTGCCTGGGAGATGACCCTGAGCCTCACCTGGCTACAATCTCCTTTCAGGTTTCACTGCTTAGTGCTCCTCGGGACAGGTGCTCACCAGGCAGATTAGCCACATGGCTTTTGAACACTCAGCAAATGATGTTGCATTTAAGCAGCCTCCAAACTAACCAATGGTTTTACTCCACTAAAATATATGTTCCTTTCTCAGGAATGCCACTGGCCAAGCTCACTTCAGTTGGAAACCTCACCCTAACCTGTGGGCATTTTCACCTGCACAAGTTCAGGCATTCACTGGAAAACGTAGAAAGAATAAACCACAGTCTTCATACAAGGCTGTACAACAATGCATTTCTAAGCGACGTGCTTCCTCCCTACGATCAAAAACCTCTCACTTTCTAACAAATAACTGGTTTAGGGGCACCCACCCCAAACCAGAAAGTCTAAGAGCAAATATACAAAAATATACACAAACCAAACGCCCATCTCACACACACTTCTGCTTTAGAGACAGAATCTGCACGCTTAGAGCTGCAGTTCTGTGGCAAAGGAAGCAAACTCCCTTGCCCCCGGGTTTCCCGTATGGCTATAGGCGAGTCCTTTACTGGCAATTTGCTTCAGGTCTTCAGCTGCAAACTGGCAGAACTGCTGGTGTGAGGAGGGTTCGGCGCCCGGCACTTCTCTGCCCACTACGGCCGCTCGGCCCCAGCTCTGGGGCCGGCGAGGCGCGAGGCAGCCAGATCCGCACGCCGTGAGTCCGGTACAGCGCCCGTGGGGCAGGGGGCCGCGAGATCAGCACAGCAACCCGCTCCTCGGGCCCGCACAGCGCTCCTCCCGCCGGCCCGGCCGCGTCGAGACTCGGGCCCGGCTCCCCGGTAAGC